>JANPWT010000006.1:29140551-29159707 GCA_024678245.1 Erythroxylum densum
TACAGGAGCATAGGTTTCATTATAGTCTATTCCTTCTTGTTGATTATAGCCTTGAGCTACTAATCTAGCTTTGTTATGGTTTACTCTACTTAATTTATCTAGTTTATTTTTGAATACCCATCTGATTCCTATGACAGACTTATTGGGTGGCCTAGGAACTAAAGACTAAACTTTTTTCCTTATAAATTGATTTAACTCCTCTTGCATGGCTATAATCCAAGCTTCATCTTGAAGAACTTTATCAATTTTCTTAGGTTCTAATTCAAAAAAAAAATCTACATTTGCCTCTCTTTTAAATTTAGACCTAATTCTCACTCCTTGTCAGGTGAATCAACTAGAGGTGACATGTCTAATTTATCAACTAAAGGAACAGATAGAGTTTCCTCATCAGAGTTGTCTCTTCTATCCGGATGAGAATCATCATCAAACAATTTTGCCAATTCTAACTATTTTGTCCTATTGGTTGTCTCCAAAAGTTATTGATCCTCCTTGTTTATTTTGGAGGTCTAGGAACATAAACCTTCTTCCTGTTATGTGTCGTGAGCATCCACTGTCCAAGTATCATTGGTGCTGGTTGCTTTTTCCAAGAAGGGAGATCTGCAGTATATATTATATCTTTCTTAGGTATCCATATTTTCTTAGGGCCTTTAAGGTTAGACTTACAATAATTCCTTGAATAATAAGAACATTGCTTCTTTTTCTTTTTGTTAGGAACAAAACTCTTATTATGACGAACATTATTATTAGAAAACCTTAAACCACTCTTATCCTTTGGATGTCTCTATTTTCCAATCATATCATTCATCCTTTTTGTACTTTCAGTAAATATTGATAAATATGCTAAAAGACTATTAATCCTTTGTTTCAATTAATTAATCTCCTCATATCTATCCACAGTTACTTTCCTTTTCATATTGTTTACTTGTTTCTTAAGGCAGACATTTTCTTTCTCTAGCACTTTCGTGTTCTTCAAGCTTTCAACAAATTTCTTTTTCAGAATCCTATATTGCTTTAATATAGCGTGTGAATCTTCTAATAATTCTAAATATGCCTCTTGAAGATCATTAAAGTTAGAAATTACCTCATTGTCGCATTCTTTTTTAGCTACCAAGCATATATTTGCTTATTCTAATGCTTCTAAATCGGAGTCAGATTCGAATAAGTCCAAATCTTCCCTCGTTGCCATCATGCTCTTTTTGTTTTTTGTTTTACTTTTTTTCTGTTGTCTTTTGAGCAATGGACATTCAGACTTGTAATGTCCTGGTTTGTTGCACTCGTAGCAGATGATAGATGTTTTTTCATTTTTGGCTTCGTCTTTGCTATTCTTCTTAAAAGAAAATTCTTTATTTCCTTTTACTTTTTTTTCCACATCCTCCTAATCGTTCTTGAAATGAAGGATAGTTCATCATCATCTTTACTTAAATCTTGATCAGATTCACTGGCATCATCATTCTTGATTTCTTCAATCTTTAATGCTTTTGAAGATGTGCTTCTACTTTTCTGATTTTTTTAATTCTTCTGATCAACCTTTAATGCGACAAACTTATCTCTTCTGGGTTTATCTTCAGCATCTGACTCTACTTTATGTATCTTCAGTGAACCAAGCATTTCATCTAGCTTTAGCTTGCTTAAATCCTTGGCCTTTTGTATTATTGTAACCTTGGGTCTCCATATTTTTGGTAGACTTCTGAGAATCTTTTTGACATGATCTTGATTATCATAGATTCTCCCAAGTCTATTAACAATTGTTTGAAATCGTCCAAACATCTGATCAATAGTCTCCTTATCTTTCACCTTGAACAGCTCATACTCATGAACAAGAATACTGATCTTGGACTCTTTTACTTGATTTGTACCTTCATGTGCAATAGCTAATGTGTCCCACTTCTCCTTTGCAGATATGCATCTATGAACCTTGTCATATTCACTTCTACTTAGGGCACGACTTAAAAAGAACTTAGCCTTTAAATTCAATTGAAATCGAGCTTTCTAATCGGCTGACCATTTGTCACGTGAGATGATATTGCCTTCATCATCTGTTAGTGTATATGGACCAATCTCGATGATATCCCAAAGATCAATTTGTGTGGATTCTATGAAGGGCCGCATCCTGTCCTTCCAATAATGATAATCGTCACCATTGAATGCAAGAGGTCTTGTGACTAAGATACCTTCAGCTATAAAAACATGTAATTCAGTCATGAATCTTTGTTCTCACTTTGTGACAATGTTTGTTGGAAACCTTGTTCTGATACCAACTGAAGTAAATCGCTTGCTAATATAGAAAGCCGATATGATATGTAAACTACACAATAAGAGGGTTGAATTGTGTAATCTTTTCAAAAATATTAATCTTTTGAACTTTTTAATTTTCTTTACGAAAATTCAAGTGATTAGTAAAATACTTTGCTAAAGTTGATAAACAATGCAATCACAAGTAATATTATCTATTCGTCCAACAACCAGAAAATTAAAAGATAAGGGTTAGAGAATAGACACTGTGATTTTATGCTGGTTCCCCAAAACCTTGGGCTATGTCCAGTCCTCAGAGTTAGTCTGAGATTTTACTATATTCTTTCAACTTTACAAGTATTCTTTTTACACTTGCAGAGCCTTTTCAGGTCTCTCTCACAAAGTATTCTTTATCAGCTGTATTAGCCTCTCCAAACTCTAGCCTTCCTTTCTCTCTCTAAGAAAAGTATTTTTGAGCTTTAGGTTATAGAGGTATTTGCTCACTTCTTTCGCACTTTTAATACAAAATTTTTGTTAATGTATGTATATGTATCGTATATTAGTCTTTGACTAGAACTAATATTTATAGCCTAAGTATCCAACTGTCTTCTTGAAAACTATTTCTTGAATCTTTTAAAAACGGTTATTAGTTAAGTCATGTAACTAACTCCAACTAACTGTCTGACGTTCTAAAATATCTTCCTTTTGTATCGTCTGGAATAATGCTTCTTCTTTTTTTACGTTTCGTCTGTTATTCCGCTTCGTCTGTTGTCGTGTTTTGTCTGGTATTGAATTTCGTCTGATGTCACGCTTCGTCTTGTGTAGCGCTTCATCTTATGTAGCGTTTCGTCTGATATCGCACTTCGTCTGGTGTTAACTACACACATTCTGAGTTGACTAAATATTACTTATATTTTTCTGCACACTTAACAAATTTATCAAAGTAGTTCATACATTTCTAATATTATTATTGTTTGATTGTCATCAAAATTAATAGAAGTGAAGTCTTCTTAACTTAACAGATTTAACTAGGAGAATGATATTTGATTGTGAAGAGATATTTACTCCTATTATCTGTTTACCTTAATATATAGTCTCACTAAGGTTGGTGCTACTAAGCATTGTCCATTATTCATGAGGGATATTAGGAATGCCTTCTTTAGTAATGACTTTTTAGAAGAAGTGTACATATAACCTCTACCTAGTTATGATCATCCACATAATGTGATTTTTTTATCCTTGTAAATCCTTGTACATGCTAAAATAAGCTCCTCGTGTTAGATATGCCAAATTTAACTCCATTTTTTTTGTTTTTAGTCTAGCTTTTATAATTAAGCTTTATTCATTCATAAAACAAACAAAGGACACACTCTTATTCTCCTATATGTTAATGACATGATAATTATTGGTAGTGATACTAAGGTCATCTCCATTCTTAACTCTTTTATACATCAATAATTTGAGATGAAGGATTTGAATAATTTGAGTTATATTTTGGGCTTTGAAGTTTCTTTTGATTATGCTAGTTACTATTTTTACTAATCCAAAAATACTACTAATTTTGTCTTTCATTTTGGTATCACTAACATTAAGATAATTAAAACTTTACTAGAGTCTAATATTTATCTTTCAGCAAGAATAAGAATTTTCTTAATAATGGTAGTATTTATCATCAACTAGTTAGCATCCTTATCTGTCTTATTGTATTCCATCCGGATATTGCTCATGATCTTCACATTGTCAGCTAATTTATGATTGAAACTTATGCCACCTACTTTTTAGTTGTTCTTCACATTCTTTGACACATCAAAGGTATATTATTTCATAGTGTTCACTTCTCTAGCTCACCCTCGCTAAAGTTGGGAGCATATTCTAAAACTAACTATATTAGAGATTTAACTGATCGATGATCTACTGCTAACTGTTGCTTTTTTTCTAAATATAGCTTTCCTTTTTGGCATAACATGAAATAAACAATCAACTCTCGATCTAATGCAACAATAGAATATTAAACTCCTGCTGGCACTATCTTTGACTCTGTGAGCTCTTATGATTATGAAGGTTACTTCAATATATAGGTGTTATCTCTACCTTTGCAACTTGTCTTTATTATGAAAATCAAAGTACCATGCAAATTGCTCATAATGATAATTTTCATGAATGCACCAAACATACTTAGATTGATTATCATCTTGAATGATATCATGTACTTCAAGGCAATATCCAACTTATTTTCATCTCCCTATCCCCATAATACATATATCTTTACCAAATTACAATCATTTCTTCACTTTTAAGATCTTACTTATAAACTCAAGATGGGCAAATTCTTCATTACCTTAAGTTTAAGGAAGGATGTTAGCATCTATGTAAAATATATAAATACTGATTATAGAGATTTATGCATATCTATAACTTAAATAAGTGGCATGCAATTAGGGATTAATTAGGATCTCTTTACATTCTTGTATAGGCCCTAGCTAGAATAAATACCCCTAATATATATTGTTTAAGACATAAAAAATATCTCTTTTCTCTCATGTTTTTTTATCATTTTACATTTAGGTTGTTTGTTATATAGTTATGAGCAATGAGAAGGGCTATAGGGAGTTGGTCAAGAATGTCAAGGAGAAGGAAAAGGCTAAGAGTATTATCTTAAAGGCCTGCAAAAACTTAAGAGTACTTTCATAAAGAGAAAGAGATTGTCGGAAAATATCTCTTTAAGTATTTTGACAAGCTTAAAAAGTAGAACTTATGGCTGAAGGATGAGATTGTAAAAAGAGAGGAAACTAGAGAGGGATGACTTCAAGTTTGAGATTATCTATATATCAAGAACATAATGTTCTAATAGGAATCTTTTTAAGATGCAGAGTTTAGGAAGGTCCAGAAGTATGCAACCTTACTTCTAGTTAGTAAAAAGGCTATTTTCGATCGATTCATAGAAAAAAAAGTTTTTGAAAATGGTTGGAAGAAAATAATGGTGAAATACATAAACAAATAACTATATAAATGAAAGAAATAGAAATATAAATAATAATCAAATATAAATATAAATATATGTATGTAAATAAATAAACAAATAAAAAAATAAGTAATTAAAAGAAACATGCAATTGAAAATCAAAAACACGAAATAAGTAAATCAAATAACTACAAGAGAAAATGCTACAAACAAAAATATTTAAGATAAATAAAAGACACAAGAATCAAAGGAAAAAGTTCAAAGGCCTACAGAAAAAGAAGGATTTCTTTATGAAAAGAGGACCTATTTATGTATATTTCTCTACCTTATCTTAGTTTGCTAAAGTTTCCTATTAAAGGTCAAGCCCTTGAAAAGCTTTAGTAGGGCCATATCGTTGATCACCTTCCTCTTCTTCTATAGTCCTTAAGTACTATCTTCTAGTATGTTCTCACTAAGACCTCATGATGTCTCCTATTAACATGTCCGAACTACTTGAGTCTTGTCTGCCTTATTTTACTATCAATATTAGCCACCCATCTTGTCTTTTACTATTATATTCCTAATCGTATCTCTTTTTGTAAGGTTGTAAATTCAACGAAACTTCTTTATTTCCACCACCATTAAAGTATAACTATGCACCTTTTTTATAGGCAACACTCTGAGCATGGTCAGTATAATTTCTTAATAGTAAAATTTACCTTTTAGCTTAAATGATGTCTTCTTCTCATATAGAACTCCTAAGGTGCCCCTCTATTTAATTCACCTTGATTTGATATAGTGAACTATGTTATCATCTATCTAGGCATAACTCTGGATGAAAAATCTAAGGTACTTAAAACAATCTCTCTGTGATATACACAATCTCTCTGTGATATAAATTTTATACCAATCTCGATCTCCACATCAGATGCTTATGACCTAAGAAATTACATCCTAGTTACTCATTTTTAGTCATACTCAATTTAAAGCTCTTTAAGTCTAGTATATCTCTCAAAAGTTCTAGCTTCACATTAACTCTCCTTTTTGCTTCTTCCACTAAAATAATTTTTTTAGCAAACAACAAACACCAAGACACATCACCTTAGATATTCTTAGTAAGCTCATCCCTAATTACTGTAAACAGGAAGGGGCTTAATGAGAATCTTTGATGCAGCCTGATATCAATAGAAAATGCTTTATATCTCCTTGTGTTGTCCTTACTTTAATCTTAACACCTTTAAACATATCCTTAATAACCTTTATATAGGCAATAAGAACTCCTGTAGTATCTAAACATATTCATATGAATTCACCAGTTATCCTATCATAAGCCTTCTCTAAATCAATGAGAATATCTATCATTATCCCAAGTCCAAATATTTCGATAATAAAAATTTTGATAACGTGATCATTACAACAATAGTAGGGTTATAATCTATAAAGATGGATATTATTTATTCTTTTATTGAAATTAAGTAAACTTGGACGAAGGAGCCAAAGTAAATTTATAAAATTGTTGGTGAAGCTAAGGTCATTTGTTTTGTATGTGAGAAATCTCCTAGCCCTGCACCTACCAAACTTGTTACAACTTCTAGCGGTAACCATTTACCATTTAGGTCTTTTCTTTTCCTTTTCACATCCTCCTCCCCTAGTCTATAAAGATGTAGGATGTAGGAATTATTTAAGGGCAACAAAATTCAACCAAATTTAGTAAGTATTTAAAGTCTCGTTCTATCTTCTCTTGAAAAAACTGTAACAAAATTCAACCAAGAAAATCTAACATATTTGTAGCGTTTAGCTCTACATCTCTTCAATAAAATTTCAAAAAAGATTAACAAACTCATCTTGATAAATTTTCAAAATTTTTTATTTAAATGAACTTGATTTTGACAAATTTCAAAGAAATTTAATTAAATAAATTTTATAGATCTATAAAATCTAACTCTAAATTGGTAACTCACCTTGGCAAAATTTTAAAAATTAATTAAATGAAATTAACTTATCTATTGAATTTAACTTTTCTCATGTTGACAAATTTCATAGAAGAATCAACATTTTCATAGATGTGTAATTACTCTGTGTTAATGAGTATATATATGTTCAAGTGTCTATTTTACTGTTTAAATTCATTCATTTACTTAAAATTTATAAGATCATAAACATCCATAACTACTTAACTCTTAATTTTAGTGATTGTTCTCAACTTTGCATGATTAGAGACATCCATAACTACTTAACTCTTAATTTTATTAATCTTACTCGACTTTACATAGCAAACATCCATGAGATCTATCTACCCTTAGTTCTCAACTTGATGTGTCCACTTAAAGCTTTATTAATTCATTGATATCGACAAATATGTCCAAGGGCGGGTTTGGCTCTCAACTTTTGTTAAACTTATATTTTTAATTCTCAAATTTAGTAAATAAATGACATGTTAATTAGTGTGTCATATAGAACTAACAAATACTTAAAAATAAATGGTGAGAAAAGTATATTCAAAAGTAAAAGTAATTAAAAGGAGTAACTAACATTAGCTCCTCATATAAGACTTATGTGGTCTCCAACCCTTGCTCACTCCATTAAAGAAAAAATGAAAAGGGAGTTGCAATTTATTAACTTTCATAATTTAAAGGATGCAAAATGAATTTTAATTCCATCAATTAGATCATTGAGTTTTATACACTACAATAAAGTTGACTTTTGATTACATTTTATTTGGCAACGATTTTAAGATCGTAGCTAGAAGTTAGCTTTTGGTGACTATTTTTTAAAACATCTTCAAAGGCTAACCATTTTGTAGTGTTTTACAAAATTGTTACTAAATGCAAGCCTTTGGCAATGCTTTCTGGGAATCATTGCTCATTCTTTTTCGATAGTTAAGTGTTTTCATCGCTAAAAGGTGAGCCTTTCATTATGACTTTAAAAATTGTTGTGAAAAGAACGACTTTTGGTGTCAGTTTTTTAAATCGTCTTCAAAAAGTTAAATATCAAAATAACTCTCTTATTTATAATTATGAATTCACTAACTTTGACCTGATCATTTTGTAACTGAACATCATATTGTGAAAAATGAAATTTAATATCATTGACAATGAATCTAAATATAAATAAATTTAGTTAACAAAAATGTCAAATTATTTCAATAATTTATGAAACTATAATATCAAAATTAATTAATATTACATAAACTTATACTTTTTTATTTTTCTCTTTTAAATTATATGATTTGATAATTTTATATGGTTTCACAAATTTTCAAATTTTATACTTTGTTGCTTGCTTTTTGCATTCCTTATGAGTACTCCTCGAAAGTATAACATTGAATGTTGAGTTTGATTTCAATGTTTTAAATGATTTGGTTGTTAATAAAATAGTGAATAATGTGCATCTATAGATCTGATTATATACTTGTACTAGTTTTTTTATATATAAAAAAGTAACCGTTAGTACAAAATAATTTATAGCAATTTAGTCAAACATTAATAAATAAAAGACATAAAATCTTAAGGAAATGGTACGAAGATTCTTAAAGATATGGCATGATATATATTAGGGATAAAAAAAATTATACTTTACTATTTAAATTTATTCAAAGGAATTATATTGCATTTATAATGATGTAGAGGCTTTAAAACTTTCTTAGTTAGTAATTTAAAATTAACTTAATTTGTCTTACTATATATTAAAGTTAACTTGTGGATGGATAAGATCCTTTATTAATAGAACTCACCTTTTTAGATCTTTGTTACTACTTCTCATATGTTCATCCTAGCAAGACTTCTCTTTATATTTCTATTATTAAGTGTTGACTAAATTATTTCTATCTTTATGTTAAGAAACAATATATATTACTAAGGGAGACATGCTAACTAAAATCAAAATCAATGTATTGGTGTCAAAGTGTAGTGCTTCATATATGTTTGTTTTTATGCATATATGGCAAGTGCATGATTTGTTTGTCCCTTACTATTTAATGATGCTTAGTGTCTTGTTTAGCTTTGTATATAGTTTTTTAAGTAGCATAAATTTCTTTATTAACTAGTGTTATGTTATTGACTTCAATTTCTTGCAGAATGATGATCAATATATATGTAGTGAGACTAGTCAATAACTAGTGTTACATATATTATATATGATATGCACATATATATTTGCTACAGAATAGGGTCAAGCATTCTAAGATAAATCTTTTAAATGATGAATCCAGTTGAAACTACTAGATTTTGAAGTCCTTTTCATATTCTGTTTCTTATATATTTTTAGGGAAATTTTACATGTTCACACATAGTAATCATTCTGGAAGATCATATATGGCGGATAATATCATGTATAATTTTTAAAACAACACTCATGCATCATATATGTTGGATAGTATCATGTTTCTTTGGTTGATTGCTTCATATGGATACCAAGTGAAGAAATGGTTCAAGTTGAAGGAGCAAGTTGATTGAGAAATAATGTTTGGAACCACTTCATCAAGACTAAAATAAGTGACGGAGTTTAAAAGGATGAAAGCAAGTATTTTCATAAGATGTTGGCTGGAGGTCTTAAATGTGGAACTTCTCTTTTGAAGAGACACATAAAGTCATGCAATATAAGGAAGCTAGTGTTATGAGGTCTTTTATCCCTAGCCCAATGAAAGGGAGGACAAATTACTTCCACAAGTTATGAAAACAATAAAACAAATTTTTTACTAGCTAAAATGACCATTGGTGATGAATAACCACTCTTTATTATCGATAGCAAAAACTTCAGGATGTTGCTCACCTCACTCTAATTGACCTTTATGATCTCAACTTAGAATATAAAGAAAGATATTTTTAAGATTGATGAAGAACAAACAGATTTGATATTAAAGACATTATCACATACTCGTGAATGAGTAGTCATCACATTAGATATATGAATGATCGATAACCAAAAGAAGAGTTATATGGCAGTGATGATGCAATATATTGACAAAGACAAGACTTTAAGTATTTAAATCTTGAGGTAAATAATATTATTTATTTTTATACTTTATTTATTTATTTATTATAATTATAATTTGTTCATATTTTTAAATGATAGGTTTATTTATGTATCAATGTCGTATATAAGTGAAAGGTTGACAACTGTAATGGCCAAATGTTTAATGGATTAGAACTTTAAGACCAAGCTATCAACCATAACTTTGGAGAAATGTAGCACAAACAATTCTATATATGATTAAAAAATTAAAGAACATGTTACATGTTGGAAGCTTGTTAATCAGTGGAAGGTTATTCCGTATGCATTGTTTTGTGCATATCATGAATTTGATAGTAAAGGATGGCTTGGAGGTAATGAAGGAAGTGATAGAGGCAATCTAAAGTAACATAGTGTATTAGAGTGTGATACTTAGAAGAGTTAAAATTTTTAAAGAAACTACATGACAACTATGTGTTATGTACGTAAAGAAGTTAGTTTTAGTACTAGATAAAATTCAAAATTTAAGATGTTGAATTCAGCAATCAAATATATTGAGGTGTTCAATAGATTGAGAAAAAAAAAAGACTCTAATATATTTGCTTCCCAAAGAAAAGCAATGGGAGTTAGCTACAACAATTTGCGTGAAATTGGAGATATTTCATAATATTGCTAAGTTGTTATAAAGAAAAAAAATATCGAACTTCATGCGTTTATTTTAACCACATGTGTGAGATCATATAAGCATTATCTACTTTGATGTTTTATTCCAATGAGGTTATCCAAATCATGGCAAATAGAGAAATTTAACTTTTTTAGTCTATGATAGGATATGCTATATAGTAGTCATTTTGGTGTTAGGTTTATGGAGGAGCTACATTTTTATTATCAAAAGTTGTATGGTGATTAGGCTCAAACACATGTTGATATGACTAAATAATTTTGGTATAATTTGTTTAATAATTATCAATTAAGATTTGACAAAGATCAAGATCAATAATTTTGTTTCAGGTGCACCTCCATCTTTTTTTGATATAAAAGATAAAGGTGTGAGTCATGAATTTGAAGAATTCATCAATAAAAGAAGGGTTATGACATCTTACAGTCGGATAATGTTACAACTACTTAGCTTGGAAGCAAGTGTTATGGTCCTAGTTGAAATGATGTTATTCAACCTATTATCATAGTGAAAGTTATATATAGTGATTTTTTGATTACGAAAGCAATTACACAAAACCTCTTAGTAATTTCAGTATCGACTGTTATTCTGAAGATTGCTTTTTATACTCACGGTCAAATAATGAGTCCTCATCTTGATCAACTTCATTCTAAGACTATGGAAGCCTTTATATGTGCCCAAAGTTGGTCAAGTGATGAAAACATTCAAGGTAAACTCTATTCTTTATGATATGTTAGTTATCTTTACCTTAATAATTTTAACAATCATATATTATATTATCTTTTTTATATTAATACAAGCACAAAGACCATTTCTTCAGTCAAAATTTTCTTTGAAAAAATATTAGATGACACTTTATTTATTAATTATCATTTATTGAATATTCATTTAATATAATTGTTACATAATGAGGTATAATTTATGTAAAGATTGTTCTATATATAGAAGAAGTGGTGTGAAGTATTGATGACCTTAATTGTAATGATTAGCTAGCTACTTTCCTTCTCGATTTACAAATTTTTTTCATATGATTGATTTGATTTTTCAAAAATAAGGAGATAAATCTTTACTTGTGTAGTTTTATGTACATTAATAAAGAAAATTTGATACTATTTCTTGTTCATTTAACTCAACTCTAATCTCCAACTTCAATTACTGTTGTTGTATCTTTTTGTATTTGGATATATAGCATTTTGATAGTCCTTATTTTTGAAAATAACAAAATTTTGATAAGAAAAGTGTGATACTCCTTGCATAGGCATGTCTTTTGGCCAAATCTATAAACTTATGTATCATCTATGTTTTATCCTTTGTCTATCTATTTTAACAAGGTAAGTATTATAATATTGGTAATTGTTATTTTCTTTGCAGGCCGTTACTTTTGGATCGTAACATAAAAATCATGTTTGATATCAAAGAGTCTTTAAATGTGTTACATGTGTAGAATTATGATGATGATCTAATACTTCTAGGATGATATTAGCTTCAATGTGTATTGCATGTGATGATTATAATGCTTTGATTACCGATATTGGCTTCTATGTTTTCCCATTTAATTATAAAACATCTGCGTTAGTTTCATTAAAAAAGATTATTTCGAATTTTGCATAAAATCTTACGTTAACTTTCTTTGCCATGTAATTATAACAAAACTACGATTGTTTCGGATTGCACTAAATATTATTGATTATTAATTTTTTTTAATATTTTTAAGTTAACATTTTTTGGCCACTTAAGAAATAAAAATATTGTGATTTTATACCTAAAATCAGGTAGATATTTAAAGAGACCTGTTTCCAATTCTAAATTCCGAAAGAGGTAACGACTTTAAAAATATTAAAGAGGACAAAAGAAGTATGAAACTTACTTGCATGTAATTTATTAATACATATTAAAAAAACTTGATTTTAATTTTGAGATAATTTTGGGTTCAGCCCGTTCCTAGACCCCTAGGCCCTACCCTATTGTTCGATTGGGTTCATTTTGGAACCGGTTCAATCTGGTCATGCAATGCAAGCCCTTGTTTATGTTTTTCCCCACTCATGCCGAAAGGATCCGAACTCGGCTCGACCAAGTGCCGTCTAGCAACTACTTGGCCAGTCATGCAAAGATATAACGCTGACGATATATAAATTTCCCGCGAAGAACGTAACTGGCCGGAGGGCTGCCTGCATAAAGTTTGCAGAAACCACAAACTCGCCGCAGAGAAAAGCACCACTCCTTTGCCCACATGTTTGGTGGGCATCCACCACCACCCACCATCTCCACATAGTTGGCTTAAAAATATATGAATTCTGGTGGATCTTTATTCTTTTAAAAACTAGAGTGGAATAAATGACTTCTGAAACCTCACCGAAAAGGATGTGCAATTAAGATCAGTAAGGAATAGCCGGGGCAGGGTAGGACAACAAACGTCATACAAGGAGGAGCATAATATGTGACAAGCAAATTAAAGTAACCAATACAAGGATAGATGCTAACTGAGGGGTGACTGAGCAAGAACTGTTGTTGATCTCTGACGAATCTACGGCTAGGGGCATTCCATCGGTGTTGAGAGCGCAGGAATGAGGATCAGAGGTGAGCATCATAGATCGTAAGACATTAGAAACTGTCTGTATATAGGCTGTCCGATTCTTGGCAAGCAGCCATGTGAGACCCATCAGTTGGCAATCTTTGTTTCGCATTTGAGTGGTCCTGTCTGCTGATTTGCTTGAGTTCAAAGACTTGTTATAGTTGTCGCTGCTTTTGTTGTGAAGCTTCAAATAAAAAAGAATAACCAAGTAATTGTTCTTGAATTCTTAGACAACTACTTTGTTTGGTACAACATCTAATCAAAATCAAGCCTACCTTCAGTTTCTTACCAACAGCACTAAATACTGATTGTTAGTAGAAAGAATTAAAAAACTTGAAGGTTATGAAGGAGTCTAGCTTCGTTATCATATCAGGCTAAATAATTGGTATGCAAGTCGACCCATCTTGGTTTTTCTAGGACTAGGATAGATCCATTTATCTTGAGACCCAATCAAGTACTGGTATTTATACTTTCTAGTCCAGAACTTCGCTATGATGAACAACAACAGCTTTTCCAGCACTAACCAACTGTTAAACGATCATTTCATCTACAGTAGACTTAATAGCTTTTAACTTTGGAAGATTTTAATTTTACCTCACAATCGCTCAGGAAACACTAACTTTGCCAATTCAAGACCCATCAAAACAAATTTGCAAAGAAGACCCGGTAATTGGGAAAAGAAACGGCAATTAAACAGGTGAACAGAGAGAGAGAGAGAGAGAGAGAGCTCACAAGAGAGAGACTGTTCAAGCACTTGGAGCACCCACCGAGACCAGTGAATCCATTCACGTCGCTGCTACTACTCAAGCAATCTCTCTCCAATCTTTCAACCGTCTTGTCACCGACAAGCTTTCCCTTTTGGTTCAACGAAAATGCTTCGGGACAGCTTAAGGGATGCAATCTGATCCCACAGTAACAATACACCAAATCGCAAGTCTCATTGGGTTTAAACAGTTCCATGCCTTTCCGTTTCAACTCTTTTCCCAGCGTATCGACGCAAGTCTCGGAGTCATCAGGCAACAAGGGCATGTCCTCGTACGACGGCGGAACACCTTCTGCCACCGCCGCAGGGACCACCCTCCCGGCCATGCCAATGGTCGTGGAAGAGTAAGCATAGTACAACCAGGCTGCCAGAACCGGGCAGCACCGTGTCTTCCGAAGCTGCCCGTCTCCGCCATTTCCAATGCCGCATGCGGCTTTTATCCCGTGGAAGAGCTCGTCCGGCAAATCCAACTGGCAGGACGCGACGTTAGATTGTTCAGGGAATGCGGGGATTGTTGCTGATGCTGAAGGGGTGGGCAAAAATGGCTGCAGTGTCTGCACATTGGCTGGGTCTAGATGAGGTAGACCCAGAACAACACAGAAAATAACGAAGGGGTGAAAGAAGAAGAAGAAGAAGATGAAAATGTTATTGGGAAGCATGATTGTAGGAAAATGTTGGTGGTTATGGGTTTAGGACTATACTTGTTCCGAAGCTGTGGATCATGCAGGGAGACAGGGGTTGAAGAAAAAGAAATTAGGAAAGGCAAAGAAAACGGTGGTGGGGATGGGGTGAATTTTGGGTGCTTGTTTTTCATTAAAGTGTAGTTATAGTGCACCGCAAACTTAGGAGAGAATTAGGATTAGGATTTTGTGATGGTATGATGATGAAATCATTTTCTGTTATGTCTGTCCGCATGTGCATGAGTAGTAAGTTTAGTTTTAGTTTACGAGGTCTTTTGTTAAGTTAAAGTTCCACTTGCTCATAGTATTTATAGAATTATGCTCGAGAAGTACTCCTCTTATTTATAATAATAAATGTTATTTTAAATACATTTTAATTATTCAAAATAAGTTTCATTCTTGACTTTGTATGTATGTTTATAATTTTTCTTCTAAAATTAACCTGTCATTTCTTTATCATCTTAATTATACAGATCTCAATTTTAAGATAATTTCTCTCTCATCTTAATTTAAAATGCTGATTACTGAAGTTACAAGGTAATTTTATAAAAGTATTAATAATGATATATCTATAATTTCATTAACTTTCTTAATAAATATATATTTTGTAAAATAACTCTTATTATAAATCGAAAGCAGTAATTATTGGAGATTGGAAACGTAAAATCAGAGAATAGTAAGGAATTGCGACCAGTAACTGTAACTAAGGACTATACAGTGGTCCAGATCTAATGGAGGGATATACAGAGAGAGAGAGAGAGAGAGATGGATGGCAATGATATTAATTCATTATAACATCATTTCCATCTACTTAATTCATGATATTAATTCATTTTAATGAATATTATTATTTTCCTTTTACATTCTTTCGAAACTTTAATATCTTAAATAAAGATATGCTAAATTTTATTTTATACTTAATCCAATCAAAATCCACAAATAAAATGAGCAAAACATTGCTACCCATTGTTCTAATAATTCGGAATGGTAAAATACATGCAGCATCTTGTTTAACTTGTTGTGTAGTATTAAATAAAGAAATTGTGATATAAGACTATATTTCTACATTCATAATCAACTTAAGTACTTCTTAATTAAATATGTGTACTAACTTTTGGAATTCCTTTATGCCTGCATTCTAACCCTTTTTTTATCTAAATCTTTATAGCAATATTATAAAAGGTAACTTTTCACATATTCTTTCTTGTTTATGTATTTAAAAGATGCTTGCTTCATTGTTATGTATCCTTCATCTATACTCATCCATTATTGAAAGTTTTTTCCTTATACATCTTTTTATCTTTTTCATATATTTTAAATTTCAACTTAAAGAAGTTTTGTTTTTTTAAGAAGTATTTAAAATGTTGGGACTTCTTAGAGATATTCTCCTCTCTTTGCACTATTAATTTAAACCAATTAAACAAAGATAACGTTTGTTTCAATCTTTAGGTATTATTTTCTATACACTACTTAAAATGATTGGCAATGCATTCCTAAAAGAAAATTATATCTTAAGAATTATCATTTTCTCAGAATAATTAATATAAAAATGCAAAATCCAAATTCCTTATCACAAACACACCGTAAAATTAACCACCATTCTAATTTTGAAAAGCACCAAATAAAATGTAAGAGAAAAGTTGACACATACGACATGACATAGTACACATGTAAACTTGGCTCATCCAGTATTTTAACAGCAACTTGATCCAGAACAGCAAAGCGTGCACGCAGAAATAACATTTAACTTTTTAGCTGATGACAAATTTAGAGGACCTATCTAACAGATCGAGAAGGTAGATTGACTGGATTTCTCAAAGAGAAAAGGAGTATCATTATATAACTAGAATTAATATCGGCGTTCTATACCTTTTTTTAAAGTTTTAACTAAATTTATTATATCAATTTGAAAAGCATAATATTTTTTAAATAATATGATTATTATTTTATAATGCATACTAAAAGAGATCGATTCAATTTTAAATATTTATATTTTGTAGAAGAATTTGAAATAATTGAATATATTAGGTCCGAAATAATTTATATGTTATAACACAAATTAATTTGATAATGAATATAAATTTATTATAAACATTCTAGTCAAATGTTAATTAAATTAGTTATTTACATATTTTTATTGAATTTTAAATTTTAAGTTCAATTAAATTAACAAATTTTAAGAGAAAAACTCTTACCTTTTAATATATATGGTTAACAAGTTGAAAGTATCTTATTTCAAACTTCTTATCATATATCATCTTTTCATAAAAAATAACAAAAAACTATAAATTACTATCAATTACCTTTAAAAATATGTAAATAACAAATATATAAGATTAACAATGATCAACTAATAATCTATATGATATGAAGAAAAAGTATTATAATAATAATTCAAAATTTCACCATTTTACAGGGAAATATAAAGGAAAGTTCTCATACTTTCTTCAATTCTAGAAAGATAAATAGTATTTAAGAGATGTAAAGGAAAAGGAATTATGTATCACTAAAATGTTATATATATAATTAGTTAGTTGCATCAGCCCCTGATTCGACCCGATCTGACCTCCAAGATGCATTTGTGCTTCGCATATAGCCCCAAGTTTGGTTTAATCAACACGAAGTCAATAAGTTTGGCCTTCGTCCCGCTTTCCCTTACATCTACGTCTACTGAGTTCTTTTGCCCTCTAGAGTTTGGCACTTTGCCATTACCCTTTTACCCCATTGTCACTCTCCTCAGGTCTACCTCTTCTCGCGGTTCGTCTCCTCACTCTTCCTGATAAGCTTTCTTTGGTGACAATTGAACTCAGTTTTGGTGCTACTTATATTTTAGTCAATGCTACTTGCTTGTACTTATGTTTATGCTGGTTAATCTTACACCTTGTTTGGAATCATAGGAATTGAATTCAATTATAACATTGAATTCAGTTCAACTGTTTGGAACAGAAAAACAAAGATGAGTTTAATTCACATATGTAATTGAAACCTACTATGCTTTATAAATTCAATTCAGCTACAAAACAACGAGAATTGAATTACAAACAACCTGTAACTCTTATTTTTAAACGTTGAAAATGACTCTTCTAATAATACCCACGCAATAATCCTATCTCTTTAACTGCAGCCGCTCTATTTCTTGACGTAGCCCCTCCCATCTCAGTACTGTTCAACTGACGCAGCATTAAGGAGCCCCTCCCACCAAGAAGAACAGCAACACCTACTATTTGGCACCTTCCATAGGTTTTTCCTTTTACTCATTGTGTTTGATTACTTGTTGGGGGTTTGTTTTTGTGGAGAAGTTTTCATCTTGCAGTTTGTGGACGGTTTGTTATATTTATAATTAGGATTATTAGGTGGGTTATTCAAAGGTTGCAATGCAGTTTTGGGGTTTTGTGTTAATTTCATATTATGTGGATTGGGTTTCTATGGGAAATTAGGTTGTAGGTATTTCATTTTTGAAGGGAGTGGTTGGTGTTCTGTATGATTGTACTATTTATCGAGGCTATTATGATGACATGTAGTCTGAGTTGTGCTTTACTCTAGTTGATATGGTTGGTTTTGTGTTCATTGTGCAATTCAGTACAAAAGGTTAGGTCTTTTGGTGTTCTTCATTCTCGCTCCATTTGGTTCTGTATTGGGTAGAATATAAATATGGTATTCTTTTGTGCTCGATGCTGGGTTGAATTGCGGTAATTTGTTACTGTGAAAACATGGTGTACCTAGTTGAATGCTGTAGTTTCTTGTTTGCATATTGGAGCTTTGTGAGTTGTTACACTTCCCGTTTGTACATATTTGCTTCCATTTTTTGATCTTTACCAGCAAGATTTGTGCAATTATATTTATGGTTTCTAGATGAAATAGTAAAAGTTCTCGTCGATTTTCTTTTTGTTTTATGTTTTTTGCAGCTTATCTCACTTTTAGACTATTATATATTATATTACTTTTTTAAATAAAATTATTTTAGCCAATGTCAATATTTTTTCTACTTGTTTTGTGACAATAAATAAAATTTAAATGCAGGAGATATGAGAGGATTTGAAAGAAATGCTCTACTTGCTATGGTAGCTTATGCGGGTTATCTGGTTTGCTTGAGATATAAATATCAATATATGTCTCGAGCTAATAGATAACTATTGCATCCAAAAAGAGGTCATAGAGAAATTGTACATCAAGAATTACTAACCGTAATAGAGATACATTATAATGCATGTAGCATTTTACGCATAAGTTATGATACATTTATTCGTTTATGTTCAATTTTTTGTGGGAGGGGACTGTTAAGAGATAACCAATATAGTTTGGTTGAGGAACAAGTTGGAACATTTTTACATATTGTAAGT
>JANPWT010000006.1:29164519-29180527 GCA_024678245.1 Erythroxylum densum
ATATCATTTAAAAGAGTATTCTCGGCAAGCTCCAACTAATGCAAAAGAGTTATTCAACTTGAGACATGCTTCATTACATAATGCAATTGAAAGGGCATTCGGTGTTTTGAAGTGCAGATTTTCCATTTTATCTGAGATGTCAAGATATGATGTGAACACATTATCTGAAATTATGTTAGCTTGTTGTATTTTACATAATTTTTTGATACAATATGATCCGAATGAAGAACTTGTTGCAAGAGTTGATAGAGAGCTAATGAATAGTGATCATGAGGATGATAATGTCTTTGAAGGAATTGCTAGGAATGAAGTTGGTAGAATAGGAGAAATGATAAGAAATAGTATAGCTGCGTATATGTGGAATGATTACATTTCTCAACATTGATTTGTTGAAATTTTTGTCATTACATTATGTAACTTTGTTTATGCTTTTTTTTTCTCTTTTTTTACCGCCACTTGTAAACATGATTATTCGTCCTTTGAATGTAATTGTCTTTAACAATTTTATGTTTGTTTATGTTTTTGAGAAATGTAAGAGTTAATAATAGTATAAGATGGCTTGTGTTGGACTGTGTTTGGAAAAAATAGGTGACATGATGGACGTAGAGGTGAATTATGATGAAAAAAAACTGATGGATATTTGAGGTGGAATTATGAAATAGATAAGTGCATGCTTCAAGTTCTCAGGGAGCAAAAAAATAAAGGCCAAAAGAGGATAGTAATTTTAGTGTTGGTGTATATAGAGAGGTAATAAAGGAAATTAATGAAAAGTTTAGGGTTAAGATTAATCGGAGCAAAATTGTAAATCGGTTGAAAACTTTAAGATAAGAAATGCATTTGGCAATATCTCTTGATGGAAAAGTGGAATTGGATGGAATGATGTTACCAAGACATTTGAAGCTGTTCCAGAGGTGTGGCAAAGTTTGATACAGGTATTTTATTTAATACTTATATAGTTTTTTATATTTGTATTATTTTTTATGCATGAAATTTGTTGACATAGTTTCTTGTATTTGATTGATAGGTTAACAAAAAGGTGAAACATATTCGACGGAAGCCTTTACCTAATTTGGACCTTGTTTGCGAGATCTATGAGATAGATAGAGCTACTGAATCTGAAGCTGAAAGTGCAAAGGAGAAGGTTTAAAGATGAGAAAAGGAAAGGTGAGATATGAATATTGAGGACGTTGATAATATGCAAGCAAATAATGAGATTCATTTAGAGAGTTTTTATCCATTTGAGAGCGCGAGTACTCCAACAACACCAACAACTTAAGCTCCCTCATCATCAACTCCTTTAGTGTCAAACCCATCCTACATAAGTAAGAAAAGAAAAGCACAAGTGGAAGATCAAATTTCTTCAAAATTACAAGTTATGTCCAATACAATGAAAGAAATTGCACAAGCTATTGTAGCCACAAACCCTCGTGTTAGAAAAGAGGAGGAAATATTTGACGTAATGAAAGAATTAGGATTGGAAGGACTCGTTCTCTATTGGCTTATAGAGCATCCTAACTTTATTGGTGTGTTTTTTGCATGTCCAGTTGAACTACGTTTAGATTGGTTGTCTAGGAAGATGGATTGGTGTTAGGGTTTTATAGCTTGCTCTATTTAAGTGTAGAACTTTATGGATGATATAACTTTCTCCATATAAGTATGAATGTTTTTTATTTAATTTTCTGATGTAACGATCTTATGTCTCCTTATCATAAGAAGACATGTTAAACTTGCTATGATATTATGTAATTTGGAGTGAAATTTCAAAATTTGATAGTACCTTGTAGTTGTCAACGCAAAAGAACTATTGCTCATTCATGCATTTTTAAGCTTCCAAATTATAATAGTTTTGTATTATCTTTATATAGCTCGGTCTAGCCTAATGTCATTTGCAATCAATTTTTTCTTTTCATTTTAATGATAAACTTTTTTGATGATATCACTTATAATGAAATTGATGTTTATAACTTGCTATATGTAAGTGTGAATGTTTATTATTTAATAAGATTATTTTTTAGTCAAGGGTAAAAATGTCATATGAAATAATTGAATTTATTTTGATTGTGTTCCAAACAGTAAAATTGAATTCAATTATAATATTATTGAGTTTGTTCCAAACAGTGTAAATTGAATTCAATCCAATCTTATTAATGTAATTGAATCCAATTTGTTAATAAATTTAATTCAAAGGTTTCCAAACGCCCCGTTAAAGTTTAAAAATGTATTTGTATTGACTTCATCTTCTTATATAATGTATTAATATTTTATCTATAATAAGTGGGCTCAAGAAGCAAAATAGAAAGTTCTGTATATGGAGCTTATGAGATATATGGACTTAAGAATATAGATTTATGGAACTTGAGAGATGTATCAAAATGGAAAACTCTAAAAGAAAAGGCTATCTTGTTTAATTATTTTTTCATCATTTTTCCCTTGAACGTAGCTTAGAAGAAGAGCAGGGTCAAGACTTTAGAAGAAGATTAGAAGTGTAAAGTAGTAATACAATAGTGTGTGGTCCTTATGTTAAATATTGAGGGGAGGATTCAGGTTCAAATTTGGAATTTGGTGAGAAAGTGAGGGGATTATAAGAAATTTTCTTCATCTGTGGTCCAAACTTTGGCTAAGGCGTCTAGTTACTACAATTCTCAAATTTAAGCTTTTCTTTTTCTTTTTTCTTAAATCAAGATCAAATAAATATGGAATTTCTCCATTAATAATTTATTAACCATGTCATATTTATACATTCTTATTCACTAATAAATGCATTTGACTTATTCATGTTTATTATCAATGCCAAAATGTAATGTTCCAATATTATGCTCTAACAAATGCATTTGACTTAGTCATGTTTATTATTAATGCCAAAATATAATGTTGGAATATTTAATGCAAAAGTTATTAAATTGAAAATTGTGAAACTAACATGCTTTCTTTATTTTTTTAGTTGTTTAATAAACTTTCTACTAATGCACGTTTGAATTATGCTCACAAGAAAAAGCAAAAAATGTACACCGAATAATTTTTGAAATTAATTTGCTTCACATATTTAGTCTCACATGACTTTATATATTTAACAAAAATAGTATAACAAGTATTTTTAGTAAATAGTGATGTGGTATGAATTTTTCAAAACCTTTAATTTTTATTTAATACCTCTATGGTATGAATTTCTTAAAACCATTAATTGTTCTGAGTCCTTAAGTCCTTAAATGTTATTATATTTCATGTGCAAATGAAATCAAATTGTTTTACTTAAGCCTGATTTTTTTCATCTTAATTACTTTTACTATTGAATTAAAGTTATTACAAAAGGGTAGCGTTACTTCACAATACTTGCTATAGATTATATAGAATGGAAAACCAACAAGAATGTTTTATAAGAAAATTTTGTACAACTCTTGGAAAAGAGTGAATTATAGATGTTTTGCATAAAAATTTGAGAAAGTATCAAGGAAAATAGTTAGTATAATTTAAATAATAGGAAGAGTTACTTTTAGGCTTCCACTTCAGTTTGTGTTGGATGGGAAGAGTTTGGTGGCATCTGCCATCACCTAAGCTTGAATATATGGGTTTGAGTATAACAATTGAATGGCATCCTTAATGAAAGGTTTTCATCTTACTAGTTCCAATGCATCCAAAAAGATATGATACTATATAGTTGAGTCAATTATGAATAAGTGTGAGGGCCATAATATGATACCACATAGTTGATTCAATTATTTGAATATTGATGCATAATAATACAAATACTGAATTTGCATAATATAATTAGTTTGAAATTGTATGTTATAAGATTCATGATTAAGTTCATACATTAGTTTGAAATATGGAGTAATGTCACATAGATGAATGCAATATTAATTGTCTTATGCAAATAGCTAATTAAACATTCAAACTTACCACTGTAAAGCATATATGAATCGAAAAACTTATTACAAAAGTTCGTGCATCTAAATTGAAATAATAATAAACTTGCTAGATAATTTATTGAAATTGGAAACAACAATAATTTTTTTTAATTTTTGAGTTTATTACTATTTCATACATGTGTGATTACTTGAAAATTGTTGCTTTATTAGTAATATGATTAATAGAATGTGCATTTAGAATCATTTGTCTTTAAAGACTAATTAAGATTTTGACTATTCTTTCATCATCATCATTATCATCATTTTGATTGTTAAATGTTTATTAAAGTGTACATATACATGTAGATGTCTATTATAACTTCATAGTCGTATATATTGATTGTTTCATATTGATAAGTATATTTCTTTAGTGGAGAGATCTAATCCAATACTAGAGAGTATACAAGGGGAGACTTCTAATTCGGTACTAAGTAAAGAAACAACTCATGTTAAGGGAGCAAGTTTATTGAGAAATGAAGTTTGAAACCACTTTAACAAAACTAGGTTAATGGACAGAATAGAGAAGGTTGAATCTAAAAATTGTCACAAGATGTTGGCCGGGAGTTCAAAAGATGGAACCTCTCATTTGAAGAGACATATGGAGTCATATAATAGAAAGAAGCTTGTGGAAAAAGATCAAACATTTTTTCCCATAACCTAATGAGATGAAAGAATAAAATGACTGGTACAGCTTATGACAGTAACATATCAAAGTTTTTGCTAGCTAGTATGATCATTGGTGATAAACATCTACTCTCTGTAATGGATAGCTAAAGATTTAGAATGTTGCTCAACTTACTCGAACTGAACTTTAAGATCCTTACCTAGAATACCTTGAGGAAATTTTTTAAAGATATATGAGGATCAAAAGACAGAAACATTAAAAAGTCATTGCAATGTTGCCATCACATCGAACATATGAACAATATTAACACGATGATACTCTTTTAATTTAATAATAAAATGATTTTCATAATATTAATGTTTATTTGTTGCATAAGTAGAATCATAAAACAAGACATAAATTTATAGTATTCATCATATATATGTTTAGATTGTATAACCAATAACAAAAACATATAAAGTCTAAACTAATATAAAACCTTAAAGACATGTTTTCGATCATTTATATGGATTGATAGTTATTCTATAGCTAAGAATGTTTTTAGGAATTCAAATATTTCATTAATGATCTTTTATATTCTAAAAAATTTCAACCATGTTTATATGCTCTAAAATTTTGGATATAACAACAACTTTACAATTGAGATAAGTTAAGGCTACTGATTTAGATATCATATCAAGCAAATTATATTTAATTATGACTAGTAAGAAGAAATAATGTTAATTAAATGAATATGATATTTCTCGTATAACATCTTTTGGTTCATTTTCTTCTAAAATAAATTTAGCTTGAACTTATTCATTTATATACATTTAATAGACTTTTTTAAAATCCATTTTAAATAACTTATTCTAAAAATTTTAAATTAAAAAAGGAAGTCAGGTTCAATCTCGAGCTTGGCCCACTACCAACACTAGGTGCATTCTGAGTTTGAATCACTATAAAACAATGTCATTTTAATGTCATTGACTAAAATAATATTGTTTTGGTTTTAAATTTAGTAAACTTAAACGATATTATTTTGGCAAGGGCATTTGGGTACAAATTTCAAACCTAACTTTTAGGCCTAAGGCTAATCCAAAGCCTAATCAACTCAAGCTTAACTTATTGACTTCAGGCTAAGTAGAGCTTAAAATGTTATCCTTATTCATAATTGTCAGTTATAGTATAAAATTTTGAGAAATATATAAAAATTTTAAAATCTTGTATTATAATCTTAAAAAGCTTACTTAAAAGGTTTCTTGTCCTTCATATAGGGCAAGCATGTCGAGAATAATTATACAAATAATAATTTAAAAATTTAAAAACAAATTCATTTTTATTATAACCATGCGGAGAATAATTATAATATTCTTATCTTAAATACATAATTTAATAAATATAATAATTTTCTTATAAATATATATTAGAAATATTTTATATTATAATATAATTTTAATAAAAACATATTTTAACATTTTACAAATAACAATTTCTTTTACTATAATGTACAATACATGCATATTTTTATAATGGAGTTACTTTTGTGTTCTTTTTTAGAAATATAAAAGAATATATCATTAATTAGGACGATTAAGTATGGCTCTTATAACCAAAGATAAGCCCGAAAAAACCAAAATACTATGAAAGAAACACGAACTTTAATATTAAATGACATGCATCATTCATAAAAGGATCTGAATAATGTTGCTCTAGTTCAATATAAACGTCATTGTATGATAAAAATTAAAACAAATGGAAGAGGTTTTTTTTTAGTACAAGGGAAAAAGAAAACTAGCTAGCCGATAACCCTACGATACTAGGTGCCCTGGCTGTCCCGAAGGAGGAGCGGCAAAAGAGTCACTGGAGGTTCCGGTAGATAATGTAGCCCTGTGCTAGTACGAAAAGCGAGTGTGGCCAAATAGTCCGCACATTGGTTCCCTTCCCGCGGTACATGCTGGAGGTGGAGGGTCCAATCACGATGTAACAAATCCCGGATACCTGTCATTAGAGCAAAATGGTCAGTAAGCTCAGGACGGGAGGAAGAAAGAATATTAATCACCTCGAGAGAGTCCGTTTCAACAATAACACGACGGTACCCCCTGGCCCAAGCCAGAGAGAGACCCGAGTGTAGGCCCCAGAGTTCAGCAAGTTGCGGCGATTCATCCCCGAGGTGATGCGTAAAACCGCCACACCATTGACCAGTAGTGTCACGAAGGAGGCCCCCGGCGGTAGCAATGGACGACCTGGACTGAAACGCTCCATCAGTGTTTAGTTTGACCCAGGTCTCTGGTGGTGGGGACCACTCCACGAGACTGCCAACCGAAAGCTCAGGGTTCGGGTAGACACAACGCTTGACTGCCCTTGCCTGGGCTATCCACTCGACATAAGCCATCACTGCTCGTGGCCCGTGCTTTGGCCACTCGAACGTGGGCTCGAAGATGCTTTTGTTGCGCCAGCCCCACAGCATCCAGCAAGCGACACCAAAAATAGTAGCCCATGAGCCGAGCAGCTCATATGCCGGGGCCAGGAGGTTGGCTTTGACCCAGTCGGTCACCTCTGAAAAAAAGAAGCCAAGACCATCCCTGGGCCTGAGGAGCTGACGCCAAAAGTCTTGGACCCGCGGACAGTCACAGACAACATGAATCGTGGTCTCGGCCTGGCCACAGAAGGAACACCGTCCATCAATAGTGAGGTGTCGGGCCACCCGTTGCTGGTTGGTCATGAGTTTCTGCTGACATAGGAGCCAAAGGAAAGCACAGATCTACTGAGGCCCCGCCCATTTCCAGATGATCGTCCACAGGCTGGCAGGGGTAGTGGCGGGGGTGCCTGCAATGACTTCATAGGTAGACGCGACGGAGAACCTGCCAGTGTCAGCTGGACCCCATCTCAGAATGTCCTCGGTGGAGTCAGAGGGGTGCAAACAGATATCAGCGAGGTCAAGACAGACAGAGGAAGGAAGGTAATGCTGAAACAGGGCCCACTTCCAGGAGCCCCCAGCATCTATCATGTCGGCCATAGTTGCATACAGGGATGCGTCGGGAATAGGAGAGATGGCCACCCAATGTAAAGGGCCCCACTCCTTGGCCTAAGCGTCCAGCCAAAAATAAATGCGTGTCCCGGTGCCCAAACGCCATTGGACGTTGTGCTGAACATGATGCCACGTGGACGAAAGCCCGCGCCAGAAGCTAGAAGCTCCACGCCTAGCTATCGTAAGTGGGGGAAGGGTGGGATTGATCCTATATTTAGCTCAGATAATGCAAACCCATAACGTGGAAGGTTGGGTGAGAAGAGTCCAACCCAATTTAACTAAATAGGCGTCATTGGATGGAAGAGGTTGTTTCTACATTCGTGTTCGGTCAATCAATGCTCCATCTAGTTTTTGTTTGGAAGTTGAGGGAGACTCTATTCATATAGGTGAGGAAACGTAATATGACCTGATCCAGTAGCTGTTGAGTGAAGCTAAAGCTTATGCCCTCCTATCCTTTGAATGCCCTTCTGTTTCTTTCATCCCATATTGTTGTGACCAGGTAAGATAACCCTATTTTAAACACCCATTTATCTTCTGATAATTTGTACTAGAGGTTATTATAGCAATCGATTATCAATAGAAACTCATTACGAACAGTTCCTGTTACACTTCTCTGACCTATCTCTTTCAACGCCCTACTTGAAAAGGGGCATTAAAAGAATAAGTGATCAATTGACTTGGCGTTGGACTAACAAAGATAGCATCAGTTAGGAATATATACCTGTCAATTTAAACATTTATGTAACCTGTCAATTTAAAATTTTATGTAACCTGACAGTTGTTAGGAATCTTCTTTTAACTACAAGCTACATTTAAGTGGATGATCTTCATTGCATGTTTGTATACTATATTTGATTATGCCATGATACCTCTAGTTAAGCATCCCAACATAATAATCTAACTATTATATTTGAAAACTCACCATTATTGGTATATTTCCATCTCATCTTATCTACTCTTTTTGGGGCTAGTGGCATGTTTATTAGGAATTCCAGTAGATTATGATCCAATATCATTTTAGAGAGCAGATCCTTATTCTAAAATGAATCCTTAACTTTGATACTCATATAAAGACAATAATTAAATTGGGAAAAGGCTAGTATACATTGCAAAGGTCCATATATTGACAAATTATCATACTAGAAAAAGCACCTATAACCATCCATAATTTCAAAAGATATTGATTGTCTTAAAGTACTCCTTAGTTTATATACTCTTTGCATAGTTGAAGATGCATATCTAGGATATTCCTTAGTTTATATACTCTTTGCATAGTTAAAGATGAATTCCTGGGACAATTTATACCCCAAAATTTTTGCTCCTTTATGTTGTTAAGTGACCGTTTCACCACAATAACTTAAGTTGTTGTGTGAGGCCAATTTAATTGGTTATATATATTTACTAGATACCATATTAAGTGACCATTTCACCACAATAGCTTAAGCCATTGTGTGAGACCAACTTAATTGGTTTTATATATTTACTAATATATGTGATAACAATGAGACCATTTAGTCTATAGCAAGTTCTTTTCCGATAATAGTCTCTATATTCTTTTGCCGAGCAAGGTTAGGTTCATCACTTGTAAAGGTATCAAACCAATCCATCCTTGCTCCTTTGGAGCACAAACTTCCCTCCATTTAACTTTCACTACTTTGTTTCCTGCCTACTTGAATCTCCTCGACATCTTTCAATTTCCTTGATTACCATATTAGGTAATGTTAAATTTAAGGCCCAATAAAGAGTTATATAATTTAGGACAAATGAAATAAGTTATAACCTTCTAGCTATAGATAAAGATCTGGAGCTCCAATACCTAACTTTAGTTTCAATCTTCTCAATCAGAGGTTTGAAGTCAGTATATAAGAGTTTTGATGAGGAAATTAGAACTCTAAAATAAGTGGGAGGTAAGGTCAAAACTTTACATCGTGTTATGTAAGAGAATCAATTGGCTTCCTAACACTAATAGGAGATATTATCCTACTATTCTCCATATTAATCTATAGACCAGAGATTCTAAAAAATAATTGTAGACCAATCATCAAGGTCATTATCGAGTGATAATATGCCTTTGAGATGAGACATAGATCATCAGTATAGTTTAGAAATACTATTCCATTCTTCTTGCATTTAGTATGGTATTTGAAAGCTCCGCCTCTCTCAATCACTCTAATTAGGAGCTTATTTAGGACTTCCATTACTAGTGAAAGTAGATAAGGAGAAATAGGATCACCTTACCTTAAACCTTTCATACCTCTAATTATTTTAGTGGGCTCCCTATTGGTCAAAATGTTATAAAAGGTCCTAGTGATACACTCCTCAATCCACTCATTGAATATATTTGGAAAACCATAAGCTTTAAGATAATTTAGTATAAAGTTCTAGTCTATAGAATCATGTGCCTTTCAAAAATCAATTATAATGACACAATTCCTATTGCTTCTCCTTTTAGTATAGTTTCTTACCAATTCTTGATGCATAAGAAGTTATCTCAAACATATTTCCTAGGAATATATGCTCAATGCTGATAACCTATATGTTCAGGAAAAATCCTCTTGATGGTATTGGTAAGAATCAAATTATCTTATAGATTATATTACAATAGGCTATAGGCATGTAATCATTAAAAGTTTACTGCTCATCTCCTTTAGGAATTAATGTAACAAAGGTTCAGTTTAGCTTTTTAAATAGCTTCCTTTTCCTGAAGAATTTTTGGATTGTTTATACCACTAGATAATCAATTATGTTCCATGTTTTCTAGAAAAATAAGGTCTTCATTCCATCTGATGTTTGAGCTTTACTAGGATTCATACATTTCTATACACTCTCAATTTCCATTCTAGTAATAGGTCTAGACAAATCTTTAATCTCCATATTGGATAATTGATCATGAATAATCTTCTTAATAAGGCCAATTAAGGAGGTAACATCTTAAGGTATTCTAGTAATGCTAGAAAAGTATGATAAAGCATCCTTTAGTAGCTTTTCCTACTCTATAATGACTACATCTCCTTTTGAAATATACACAATTCTATTTCTGGATTTCCTTGAGGTTACTCTCTTATAAAATACAAAATGTTTTTGTCCCCTTTAATAACCCATAACTCCTTTAACCTTTGTCTCATGATGTAATAATTAGCTTTAAGTGCTGGGGAGTACTTATTTAGGGTTCATTTTTTAGCAAGTTAAAGACGAGGGTTAATTGGATTTGAGTATAATTGAGATTAAATCCTAATTAGCTCTTTCTTAGAAAATTTTATAATTTGATAGTGTTGCAAATAACTTCCCTAATTAGGGATTTAAGCTCCTCTCTTATGTCCTAAATCATTCTATTACATTTGAATTGGCTAGAGCCCATAAAGTAATAGTTGGTACCCTTTTATAACTATTACAAAAGAAATTGTTAAACTTGAAAGGAATTTTTTTTGCCTCACTTCCATTTGTTAGCAAGACAATGATAAGGGAATGATTATGGCTTAGAGATTCTAGAAACATGGAGAGTAATATGGAAATTTCTAAAACCGTTAAAGATTGGTCATACTTCTGCTTAACTTCTTCCTTTAAACATAGTCTTTTAGGTTGTGAAGATTTATTAACTTGCGAAATTAGTGACCTAGATTACTTTAGCTAAATATGTAGTTTAATTGGGATACAATGTTAGTTTATTCACCCTAGGAAATTGTCACATTCATTTATAATTTTAGGCCAATCAAATAAGTAGCATCGCTAGTATATTTTCATGAGAATGACTAAAAAAAGTAGGTGTGTTAAAATGTGAAAAAATGCGTATAAATTTTAATTAAATAACTATTCCGCTAGACTTCAAGCTATGACTAGAGCTAGTAGTCAGTTGAGAATGTGATATAACTGAGTAACTATATTGACATTCATTACAAATGTTTACCTCCATGTCAAAAGGCTATAATGACATTCCAACAAAGTTGTCTAATAAAAACATGACCTAGTTGAGTAGCCAGATCGACATTCATCCCAAACGTTTGCCTCCACGTAAAAGGTTAGGTTCATGTCCATCAAAGTAATAAAAAAGAATGTTTGTCAAATAAAAACCTACCAAACTTGTGAGTAGCTTGACTTTTCATGAAAACTTACTTAGGAATAATTAGAAGTTTGATTGACAAAATAATTATCAATGTGCATGTACAAATAATAGGGGTGAATAAACTTAATATCAATGTCTCGATTAGTTTGTATATTTAGTCCAAAGTATTTAGACACAAATTTTGCATGTAATAAGATAGAACAACTTGAAGGATTATGTTTATAGTTAAATGTGTTTCGTGAAGTTTGAAATTATTGCCTCATTATTGCATCTGTGTGTGTGTTGTGTCTTACTTGTTTTGTTTTTGTTTGTTGTTTTGTTTGATTGAGGACAAGCTACCGTTTAAGTGTGAGGATGTTAATAGTTATAAATTGCATCGTATTTTTTTGGGTGGTTTAGTTTGTATTTAGTTATTAATTTGATTGTTTAGTGTGTGTTTAAGTTGGAATTGTGTTAGTTAGTAGATATTTGGGTTTTAAACATTTTGTGGGTTGGAACATGATGTTGAGATTCAATTTTATATTTATGAAGTGTCTTGATATGTTTGTTAGTGTTTCATGGCAAATGGAGGAGATTCGAATAAGACTCGAGAAATAACCCAAAGTCATGGTGATGGAAAATATGTCACGATCGTGACAGAAGCAAAAGCAAAAAGTCACATTCGTGGGGAATATGCCAGGATCATGATAAAAGCTAGTACAGAGGGCCACGATTGTGACAAAAGCAAAAACTTCCAGCCACGATTGTGCAACTAAGGGCCACGATTGTGGCTTGCGCGAAAGATACGAGGAAAACAATCTCGACTTAAGTTTTCAAGAAAATTTTTAGACTTTTTAGACTTGGAAAAGATGATAGGGTTGCCCTAATTAGAAATACTATATAAGACTTAATGATGTAACCTTAAAGGCCCTAATTAGAAATACTATATAAGACTTAATGATGTAACCTTAAAGGAGCTTCTACATTCTGCCACTTCTAGAAAGTTTAAGAGAGAGAGGAAAGAAGAGGGAGAGAGAAGAGGAAGTGGGTCTCGATGTTGCTGATTCCTAGATTAGCTGGTCTCTCGGTGTTGCTGCCTTCCTAGATTGGCTACTCCAGGTTCTATTTCCTTTCCATTTTATTTTTGTTCATCTAATATATAAGATTGAAATGGATTGTATGATGATAGGTTTTGAATTGTTGACGATGTTCTAACTCTTCCTTCAGAATTTTACTTTGATTTAATGTTAATATAAATTTTGTATTTTATTGATTAGGTGTGATAATTAACTTCAATTTTTGCATATTTCAGTAAAAAACTGAGTGGGTAAGTTAGATAAAAATGATTGGATTGAATTAACGAAAGTTAGGCAATCCAATAAAACATGTAGTTAATCATATCAATTTTTGTGCGGAGAGAGATCTTATGTGAGACTGATAGTTTAGTAGAGAGCTTTCGATCTAATTTTAATTATAGGTCTTTTGTTAATTGAGAGATTATAAATTTCATAATTTAATTAAGGTTAATAATTTAGGGCACGGGATTAGAACTCGAGAGAGAGTAATTCATCCTATGATAGTTTAGAACAGACACCACGATAACACTTGATTGGCTAGGTTAGTATTATTGATATGTAAAATCCCCTCTCTTATAACTTGGTAATTTCTCTTGATTAATTTCCATGATGACCTTTTGTGTTACTCAATTTCAATTCTTGTTTTTTTTGTTAATTTCTTGACTTGAATTCTTGCAATCAAATTCCCGTGTTTATGTTCTTGTTTCATTTTTTAACTTCATTTTTATTAATTTCTAAGCCTTAGATAACCAAGGATTGGATTATTTTACCTACTTATAGGATCGACCCTTCAAATATTACAACTTAAGACCCGTGCACTTACGGTAATTGAGAGATATAAATTGTAAGACTAGACACATCGATCAAGGGCCAAGCAAAAGTTTGTCTTCATTGATGGATCGATTACAAAACCTAATGACGACGATTGCAAGACTGAAGACTGGTGGCTAGTGAATAATTTGCTAGTCAGTTGGATCATGAACTTTGTATATCTCTCTATTTTGCCTTTGATTGGATACATGGATATGGCCAAGAAGTTATGGGATGACATCAAGGCCATATTTTCTATTGGAGATGCGATGCGTTTATATCAATTAGGCGAAGCTATTAAGGATTGCTCCTAACCAGGCCAGAGCGATACTACTTATTTTGGCCACTTAAAGACGTTGTAGGATGAGCTCAATGATTATTTGACGGTACCGGCATGTGCTTATGGCTACAAATGTAAGTGGGCCAAACAAATTATGAGGGAACGTAAAGAGGAGATGCTTTACCAATTTCTCATAGGTTTGGACAATATTCCCTATGATACACTTAGGACCAATATAATCAGTAAGACACCTCTTCCCCTTCGTAACACTGCCTATTCTAATGTTTTACAAGAAAAGAGGCATAAACAGTTTATTAGAGCCAAGGAAGAGCAAGTAAATGTTGTAGGATTTGTTGTAAATGCCCTGAACTTTCTTGCTAATGCTCAAACTGCTTCTATTGAGAATTGAAATTGAACTCTACGAGTTTGAATGAAAGACTAATGTGTTCTTTCCAAAAAAAGCTAGGTTACAAAGCTAAAAATTGCTTCCAGCTTCATGGCTACCTGAAGTGGTGGTTTGTTGGATGTGAAAAAGGAGGAAGGTGTGACAATGGTCAAGGACGTAGACCTGGTCATAGGTCTGGTCGTGGCACAGTGACTGGTGTTGTTGTTGCAAACGTTGCACAAGGCCTTGCCGAGTCCTTTAGTGCGAGTGTTGCTTTGGTCAGTACTGGCAATTGCGAGTAATTTTTAGATTTGAGTAACGAGGACTAGACAATGCTTGTTAATCTTCTTCATCAATGTAAGCCACTAGGTACAAATGAAAAATTATCAAGTAATAGAACTCTTTTTTAATGGTTGATTGATAGTGGTTCCTTAAACCATATAACCGGCGATAAGTCTATTATGTGTGATATATATGAGCTTGTCTTTACACTTATTGGGATACCTAATGGTGACATTGCATATGCAACTCAAAAGGAGTGGTACATATTTGTGGTGGCATTTGTTTGAAAAACGTTCTGTTTGTTATTGAAATAAAGTGCCAACTTATTTTTGTTTATCACTTAATTAAAGATGGACATTGCATTGTCACCTTTATAGACATATTTATACAATACAAGATTGCTCTTTGAGGATGTCGATTGGAGTGGGTGAAAAGTGAGGAGGGATTTATATGTTTCGTGGTGTAGTTGTGGCGTATTCGTGTAAGATTCGCAGCAAGGAGAGTCTGGATTTGTTGCATCAGTGGTTGGGACACCCATCCTCTGAAATTCTTAATTTAGTTTCTGAAACTTCTAGTAGTTGTTTGTAGAATAAATTGTGTGATGTATGTTTGCATACTAAGCAGATTAGGGATGTTTTTCCTTTGAGTTCAAGTCATGCTTTGGAACCTTTTCAATTGATTCATTACAATGTTTGGGGCCTTTATAATGTCCCTTCCTCATATGGTCCATATTATTTTCTCACAATAATTGAAGATTTTTCACGACCTATTTAGGTTCAATCAATGGCATAAAAGAGTGAGGTGCGTAACTTATTGAAACTATCTTTTGCTATGGTAAAATCCCAATTTAATTGGAATGTTAAAATCATCAGGAGTAATAATGGAACTAAATTCTGACCACTACAATCATATTTTTTGGAACATGGGATGGAGTTTCAAACTTCTAGTAATGATACTCCTCAACAAAATGGGCGTGTTGAACAAAAACATAGACTTATTCTGAATGTAGGGCATGTTGTACGCTTTCAAGCCAATTTACTTATTGAATTCTAGGAGGAATGCATACTCATAGTTAGGTACTTGATAAATAGAACTCTCAAACCTCTCAATAATGGCAAAACACCTCATGAACTTCTCTTTGGGTCTTCTGCCTTCATATGGGCATTTGTGTGTTTTAAGATGTTTGGCTTACTCACATTTTCAATGGTGTAAACGTGACAAATTTGGGCCTTGAAGTTAGAAATGTCTATTTGTAGGGGACCCACATGGTAAAAGGAGATGGAAACATTATGATCTAGAAACAGGGGAGAACTTTGTATCTAGGGATGTGTCGTTTGATAAAACTCAATTTCCATATCATGCTACCCGTAAGTCCATGCCCTTCCCTCTTTCATTCCCCTCTAATGCATCTATACCCAATTTCTTTGATGATCCACATACTTCCATAACATCATCACCCGTGACTAAAAGCCCAGACTAAAGTCCCATATCTACTCTTGCTAAGTGGAGTTGTCCTTTATGTAACATCCCACCCTCAATGGGAAGGGCAGAATAGTAAATTGTCATAGGATGAGAGTGATAGGGATTCATTAGTAT
>JANPWT010000006.1:29194017-29211765 GCA_024678245.1 Erythroxylum densum
AGGATGGGTGACCTCCTAGGAAGTTCTTGGGAAAAGCAAAACCGTGAGGGCTTGACTGGGCCAAGGTCCAAAGCGGACAATATCTGTGAGCGGGTGATCTGGGATGTTACAGAGGTGGTATCAGAGCCAATTCTCAGGCCGGTTGGACCGGTAGGAGGCTAGGTCTCCCTTACAGATGCATTTTTTATGGCCCAACGCACCGGATCCCATCAAAACTCCAAGGTTAAATGTTCTTGGGCGAGAGTAGTACTAGGATGGGTGACCTCCTGGGAAGATCTTGGGAAAAGCAAAATCGTGAGGGCTTGGTTGGGTCAAGGCTCAAAACGGACAATATTTGTGAGCGGGTAGTCTGGGCTGTTATAAGTGGTATCAGAGTCAGAACCGAGTCGGTAAGACCAGCTGAAGAGTTGGACACTCTCTCAAGACGTGTTTTCCATGGCTTAATGCACCAGATCCCATCAGAACTCCGAGGTTAAATGTGCTTGGGTGAGAGTAGTACTAGGATGGGGACCTCCTAGGAAGGCCTTAGGAATAACAAAAACCATGAGGACTTGGCTGGGCCAAAGCCCAAAGCAGACAATATCTGTGAGCAGGTGATCTGCGCTGTTACAGTGGTACCAAAGTCAGTACCCGACCTACTGTGCCTGCTAGGCTGGACCCTAAAAAGGGCTAGGCCCTAAGGGGGTGGAGAGTGTGAGATCACATATCGGTTGGAGAGGGGAACGACGTACGCCTTATAAGGGTACGGATACCTCTCCCTTAAAAACGCGTTTTCCATGGCCTAATGCATCAGATTCCATCAGAACTCCGAGGTTAAATGTACTAGGGCAAGAGTAGTTCCAGGATGGGTGACGTTTTGGGGAGTTCTCGGGAAAAGTAAAACCGTGAGAGCTTGGCTGGGCTAAGACTCAAAGTGGATAATATCTGTGAGCGGGTGATCTGGGCTATTACAGACAATATTTGTGAGCAGGTGATCTAGGCTGTTACATATTTTCTTTTTCTTTTCCTTTTGTTATGGTACCTAGAAACAAAATATGGGAGTTTTGAAAAATCCAACTTGTAAAGATAGCAAGGTTATCTTATATATTACTTTTAAACTGATTTGTTTCATATTTTGTTGTGATAAATTAAAAGGGATGATTTTGGAATTTTATAAAATTTAAGAATTATTTTATAATTTTTAAAAAATATATGAAACAATACCTAACATTTATCGATACTAGTATCTTACTATTCTAAAACTAAATTTGGTACTGAGTCTAGTACGGTATTTGTAACATTGATTCTTTTTCTTTTTAATTGGTATAAATAAAACAACTAAAGCTATTCCAAGTAAAGTGTACTCCCGTTTATAGTTTAATTAAATTACATAATAGGTTGCGCTTATAGAACCAATATGAAGAAAAGTATTGAAGATTGAAAAAAACAAGTGATTATAATACTTAGTAGCTTGATACAAAGCACATAAGTAGGCTCATCTAGACATGAAAAAGGAATGTTATCCTTTGTCCATAATTTGAGTTTGATTACAAGCTAAAAGGAAAAAAACTTTTAAATATAATAAAACTAACCTCTTCCAATTGACTGTTAGGTTGCTTAGCGTAAATAGCTTAAGGATGTGAAACACATCACATAAGAAAATGGCTAATTCCAAGAGTTACTTTTCATGATTATTGAAATTTTTAGTGCTTTGGAATTTTAAAGGACGGATCTAATGTTTATATGGTTTTGACAAGATCCTAGAGGATGCTAGTTGTCATGCTATATCCATGTTCTTTTACCATTTCATATTGTCACTTCTAGCTCAAACCTTATACTCCCTCTTAACTTAAGAATATTTTTAATAATCTAAGAGGATTGAGAGTTAAGTTTAAACATCTATAAGTTTCTACCTCTTAAGACGTACGAATATATTCATTGTACCGAATGTGATTCAGAATAGATAAAATGCTTCTAAATTCTCTTAAAAAAAGCACTTTATTCTTTATTCTTATAAATTGGAACATCAAATCACCAATCACCATTCTCTTTTAGAAAGTAATCCTCGTTCCATTTGATCTTTGCTTTAGTAAACATCATTTTTATCCTTTGTGCATAAGAAATTCTCAAAGATTCTCTTAATAAATGTGAAAAATGATGTTTAAAGCAAAGATCAAATGGAATGAGGTTTAATTTTTGATCAAATTTAATGAAAGTGACAGATAAGATCTTCAATATACATGCAAATTCCACAACATAAAGAAGATTAGTTGTTGTCTTTTAGTAAAAGACAAATTCATATTGTTCCAATGGGATGCTAAAGTATTTTATAAAATTTTATTCAATCTTAAAAATTAGTGGTTAAGTGATCATATTAACTACCTTAAGGTTACCTATAGACACGTAGCAACAACTTTTACTTGAGTTGATAACTAGACCTAATAACTTAGAAGAATTCTTACAAGCCATTCATAAACACCTTAATAGTTTCAATGTTAGTTTTGCTAAAAAGAAGCAATTAATCCATGAAAGAGATGTTGACAAGCTTGAAATTGCTACATTTATAGGATAACTTGAATCTCTTTTGCTTCTTTATAAAGTTGGCTTTATGTTAAATGAGAGTTTATATGCAAATTTTAAATAAGTAAGGTGAGACAGTGTCAACTTGTTTAAGCCTTTTTTTCCATTTAAACAGTTGATTAAGCTCGCCCTCAATCAAAATACTGAATGTAGCTATAGTGGTGTATTATCCTAGCCACCTAACAAAAATTGGAAGAAATCTAAAACAAGCTCATTCATAATGTTTTATAGGCCCAGGGCAAAGTAAAAAGAAGAACCCTAATGAATTAACAATATATAAATATGTAAATTTTAAAAACATATTTTTATTATTAAAATTTAATATTTATACTTAAGTGACTCAAGTCATAAGTCCACATAATCAACAAAATACTAAATGATTATAACAAGAGCTAATGTCTTGTAAATGTCAACAATAATAAAATCACTAAAATTAGTAGTAACAAGAACAAAATAGTAGCAGCAACAACTAAACAACAATATCAGATAGCAAAACACAAGAGAATTACAGTAATAAGAGTATAAATGATCATGAAAAACAATTTTTCTGTACATTTCTAGATGCAAAATCATTAATAATAGTTTCAAAATCAATATATCATTGTTAATATAAATAAAATATATCATTAATATTTAAAATATTTTATTAATAGAAATCAATAATAATATATTTTATTTTTTTATTAATAAAATATCTTGTTGTTAATAAAATATTAACATATATCTTTAACAAATTGATCTCAAATTTTCCTTTTTTTAGGTCTAATGTGCATCTGTGTATATCTGTCATCCTTTAATTTGCGTAAATGTACACATCCGAAATAAATGCAAATACAAAATATAAAATGGAAATATAAAAAGATATCTTGTTGTTAATAAAATATTAACATATATCTTTAACAAATTGATCTCAAATTTTCCTTTTTTTTAGATCTAATGTGCATCCGTGTATATCTATCATTCTTTAATTTGCGTAAATGTACACATATGAAATAAATCAAAATATAAAAATATAAAAAGGACTTCTTCTTTTCTTTTCTGATTGACATAGAATCATTAAACCCCCTAATTGATGGTTGCGATTGAACTCTTCTTTAGCTCTATTCAATAAAGCTTGAAACTAATAACAAGAAATACAGCCGCAAATTTTTATTCTTTTTAGTTTTCACAAGGTAAAGTCCCAGGAAACTTTTTGGTTTACATAAACATCTTAAAGAAAATTTATTAACTTTTCAATTTCTACCCTTTTTAATGTATAGATTTATTAACTAAAATTTTAACTCTTTTGATAAATTAATTTTTAATTTAACTTTTTAATAAATGAGCCCCTATAAATCTAGGCCTTAGGCAATTGCCCTTCTTGCGCTTGCCCAAGTCAGCATTAATCTAAAGGTTACTAAGCTACTGAATAGAAAATTATTGCCTATGTAATCAAAATCTTTGCAAAAATTGATTTTCAAAATGTAAAAGTTGATCTTACTATGATAATTCTTATAGATAATTCTTATAGAGTTCCTGAGTCAATAAGATATTGTTGCAAAGTTATGAACCTAAATAAATGCTCGTGAAGAAGGATTGAAGAATGTATTTAATACAATCTTAAGTATATTGGCTAATATTTTGAGAAAATTAATCATATTATAACAAGAGATAAATCTATAGTCTTTGAATATGGTTAGATTTGAAACCTTAAAAAATTCTTATTAATCTACTGGAGCATGATTCTTTAAAAATGAATTCAAGTATAGTATAGGAAAGTGTTGCTAGTCATGTTCCAAGTTTTTGAAAAGAATCAGCATTCAATATATTAAGGCAATGTGCTCAATTGACATTTGGGTTGAATAACGCTTCTTTAATATTTTTTTTTACAAATTGATTAGAGACAAAAGATGCTTAATCTTGAGAGATATAAGAAGATAAAGGATGTAAGATTTGATAGTAAATCACAGCAATTACTTGAAATACATAAGGGGCTCTTGAAGTATATGTAGGCTAAGTGTCTGAACATTCCTTCATTAGTGTAAGTAGAGGGACAAGCATCTAAGATTCAAACGTTTTTATTAGTATTTCTTCAAATTAGTATTACAATAAGAAAAACTTAGTGTTAAGGTCCCCACATCTTAGGCATTGAATTATAGATTCCTATGCAATGTAAAGTTTTTAGTTGTTAAGGTTGAAACCAATTTGGTCATTGCTGACTTTTTAGTTGGTTTAAATGATCACTTAATAGAGTATCATTGAGAATATCTTGCACTGAATTTAAGTCTTATCTAGCCTTTGTGATAACAATACCTAAGTTACTTATAAAATCACTATTGAGTTTTTTTTTAAGTTCCTCTATAATTTATTAGAGTTTCCCCATGAACTTAAAAGCTTCTAACCCTTTTAACTTGGTAATTTAGATTTCGCAATACAACCTCTTCAAAATCAGGACCATCCAATAAATAATTATTAAACATAAATGGAATGTGTCTTTTGTTAGTTGCTAAGTTAGGGATGACTTTTATAGATGAGTCATAAAAACATATAGAGTTATCAAAATTCGAATAAGCAAGAGGAAAATGTAAGAGCCACAAAGAATTATCCATAGATATTTCTAGTTTCTTTATAATGAATCATATGTATTTTTGCTTATAATTCCAGGTGAATTGATGGCCCTATATTGTCGATCAAAAAGTCTTGAATGGTTAATGCATTTGTGAAAGTTATCATAATAAGATAATTGGTGGTTTATATAGCCTTTTATTCCACTATTGGAATTGGTTCAATTGAAATCCCCTAAGACAAGTTATGGCATAAAGTTGTTCAAGCTAATTTTAAAGATATTTGTCCACAACTACTTCCTTATATTTATATTATTGGATGCATAAACAAGAGTGAGAGCTATATTAGACAAAGAATGGGAGAGACGAAGAGAATTCTAAATGTAAAAACTGGTCTGAATGAGAAAAGGACTCAATCATTAATAAGTTAGGGTCATAATCAAATCTTGCAATTGAAGTGAGATTGCAAGTTACTAATCAGGTTCTAATTCTTGTCAAAACTTGAGATACATCAAACACATTGTTGGATTTTATTTTAGTCTCAAGTAAACCAACTATAAAAGCTTTCTTTAAGTATAAAAAACTTAATAATTTGTTATTTGGAGAGATAATCAATCCCTTTCACATTCTAATATGAACCTTAGGCTGAAAACTACTTAAAATCTGAATCACGAGGAATTAGAACCCTATGATTGTCTTCAAATCAAGTAAGAAAACTCATTCTCAAGTAAAACTATTGATTATAATCAAAGCTATAGGAATTTTGATTATCAAATGTTTCCTTGATAAGATTATATTAAGTTTATATTAAATAACAAAGATAAAATTCTCACAAAATAAAGAGAACTCTTAATTTGATGATTATCTTGAATTACAGCAATAGAGTGCCTTTTATAAGCATAAAAGGCCTAATAACTAGATTCTAAAAAGGAAAGAGCATTCATGTCATAATCTAATTAAAAACATCTAATTAACTTTGAAAATTCAAGCTTTATTTGAAAAAAATCAAGAGTTTAACAAAACCAAAACATTTAATCCTATATGTTTGGCACCTGTCCAGGAAGTACCCTAGCACTTATTAGCTTCTAAAACGTTACAGGTAGTTATAAAGATGATTTTGATGTTAGTTATAAGTTTTAAGTACCACACTAGCGCCAATCTAATATTGTTTCTCAATTCTAGTACAAAATCGACGCCAAATACTAACATGATACCTATATTGGTTACATTTTGTTTTTTTCCTCTAATTTCTTCCTAGCGTTATTCTTTATATGTTAAGCATATTTCATCCTTAACAATATGTAGAAAAGTGATTAATCTTAGCAATGTATTTGGTTCATCTTAAACAACCTCCTTTTTTAACATCTCCATTATTAATCCTTACAGTGCTACCTTTATGCCTTTAGTTTTTTCCCTAGTCACTGGACCTCTAATTCCTTACAAATGATCATAAGAATGGTTAGAAATAGACGTAGATGTAAGTTGATCTCCATCATTTTGCCCTCCTCAAAAGAATATATCCTTAAATCACCTATATTATACAAAGATAAATCAGCAACATTAAAAGTAGCACTTGCATTACCATGGTTAATTGGAAATTTTAATTGTAAGCATTTTCATTGATTTTCTCTAGCACCTAAATAGGTCTTTCTCCTTTAGGTTATAACTTAGACTTCCTTTGAGTAAAACACCTTTCCTTATGCATATAAACCTAAACCCAAACCCAATCTCTAAGCTCAATATCAACTTTTATGCCTTCTTATTAGCTTTCTTTACATATTGCTCATTCTTTCTCTTTATGTTAACATGAACCTTGACATATAAGTCCCTAACAAATCTCATAAAGGAAGTAAACCATTTGGTGTTTTCTTGAAAAGTAGATTTATAAATTCCTAAAATTAAGAAACAATCTTAGTAGGTAAAGAAGTGTTAAGATCATTTATTAAAAAAATTAGTTTCTTTATACCAAGGTATAAAATAGTTGCTACCTTGTTAATATCACATTCTTACTCTTATTATTACTAGAAAAAACACTAACTGTCTTTCTTTTATCTCTATTTTATGTTCCATTTTTTGAATTATATTTCTCATTGTGCACCACTATGCTTCTTTCACTTTTATGCACACACTCATTTTTCTTATCACTTTTTTTCTTTCGCTTAAGTGCTCACTTATTTTTCCCTCACCTTATAGTCTTTACCTTTCCTAATAAATCCTCATATACTTCCTACTGTTTGAGAGATGCTAATAGAATATTTTGGTTATTTAATACAAATGAATATCTATTTTAATGCTAATCAAAATTGACCTTATTAAACTACCTTAGATGCCCCAAGAGTGTATGTCCTATATAGTTGCTAATAGAGAATGCCTCTAACACCTTAATTCATTACCTTAAATTCTTTACATTAATTTAACGATTATAATGTATACAATTTAGGATGCTTTAATATAGCCAAGTTAACCTTTTAACTAACAAAATACTATTAAAATTAATATCTTATTAGGTTTTATGTTAAGAGCATGCTAAGTAACCAACATATCTCTACGAATGGATCCCTTAATATTGACATCACTATATTCCTCTAATGGTGGCATCTCATCATCACTTGAACTAACATTCTCTATGTCACCATTATCTATAATAATCATAATTGTTTTACTAGAAAATTGAGAAGTAATGTACTCAAATCCTTGTTTCCTAAAATACTTAATATTATGTGACTTATAAGATGATGTAGGTTTGATTTTACCTTTGGAAATAATAATTAAATGCTTTGCCTTGACATCAACCTTAGGTTTTGAGATAGTTTTGTTGTTTTTCTAATTTGACCTCTATAAAAGGTGAAATTCAAACCATATTTAGGAGCATTCTTAAACTTCAACTACCTTTTAACCTTGGTAGCTTTATACAAGAAATCTTATATCTCCATATGTTGCAATTCCACTATATCATCTATCACTTTATTCAAACTACTAATGAATCTAGTCATAATCACCTTATGATCATCCTCCACATTAGCCCTAATCATGGCTATCTCTATTTCCTTTTAGTAATCCTCTAAACTTATAAAATATTAAGTTAAACTTTACAACTTTTTACATAATTTCTTTTAATAATGACTATGTACGAACCTCTTATACATCATTGTCTTCATCTTTTTTCCTATGACTGAATAGGTTTCTCATCATTCCTATTCCTATTAACCATAAATTGATCTTACTAAATGTTAGTATAATCCAATTCATCCACTACTAGTTTAACCTTCTTTTCATTAGAATAATTATGATAATGAAATATATGTTCTACCTTCCTCTCCTACTAAGTATAATTAAAAATCATTCTTCCTTTAAAAGGTAGGGATCTTTTTGTTAATATTACCACATTGTTATCTTATTATGAGATAACCCTTCCTACAACTAGTCTCATCATAATCAGAATCCTCCTCTTCCTTCTCCTCAAACATGTGTTTCTTAGAAGACTTGAATCTGGGTAGGGACTATAAATAATCCAAACTCATGTTTAGAACCTTGTATTGGTCTTGAATATCCTTCATAAACATTTTCCGATCAATTTTTGCATTATCTCCACCACTGCTCATATTTAAACATCATTATCATCATCATCACACCCAATTCGATGTCCCGCAGTGAAGCGGGATTTGAGGAGGTCTGATAGTACACAACCTTACCCCTACATAGTAGAGAGGTTGTTTCCAGTAGATCCACATGTAGATGTGACAAACAAAAAAAAGAGATGCAGATATTTTAAAAAAATGTGATATGAAGATATTTTAAAATATATATATATATAGAAAAAAGAAGAAAAAAAATAAAAATTTAAAAAAAAAATTAAAAAAAGTTACATATATACAAGTCTAGAAGATAAAGCTATTAAGAAATTTAGAGGACAAATATACCTGATATATTGCAAAGTACTACTTATACCTGATATGTTGCAAAATTATGCTCACCATTTATCGAATTGTAGGTGTCCTCCTTGTGCAGGGCCATCGTTGGACTTGAAAATTTGGATAGCTGGCGGCTGAGGTGGTGGCAGAAACAGAAAAAGGGTGGGAGAATCCAAAAAGTAAAAGTAGAAGAACATAAGATTTGAGAAGAGAGCAGAGATTTGGAAAAAAGAGACCATCTCCGTCCTTGTTGTAGTTTCAAATCCCTAATTAACTAACCAAGCTGAAGCAACTCCACATCACATAGCTGTAAAAGTCAACTAACTACCCATCATCCTTTGTTTTCTGTGACTCCTCCAATATAATGATGGAGTTGTTTGAGCATAAAATCTTCCATTACCATCGCCTACATCCCCCTCAAGTACCTCCAAGTTGGAAAGCACAACCTTTTAAGTTGGAGACACACAATCTTGCCACTGGTGGCGAGGGTTCTAATGGAGGACCCAACTCTATTTCTACCCCTTCTCCTCCTAAATTTTGGCTAACATTCCAAAAACCCAAAATCTCTAATTATCTTAACCCCATACATAACTCATTACTTCCATTAAACCTGCATCTACCACTTAAACTTTGTAACAACAACTTTGATCTATTGATAAAGGACATAAATTGGACGACACAAAACACAATACTAAAGAACAAAAACAACGACATTCACGTGGATCACAAAAGATCATAAAGCTGACAAAAGAGCCACCACAAAATTAAGAAAATAAAAAAAAATGAGCTATCTTGAAAGGCTAAGAACCCCCGAATCATAATCGGAGAACATAACCAATATGGGAAGGAAAACTCAAACATATCGAAGAAGTAGACAATAAATGATAGATCTAGAAGTCAATCAGATCAACATAACAGAACAACATTACCAAAGAATCACAAGATCTAATAATCGAAATCAAAAGTACAGATCTCTTAAGCCAAACGAAGAAAACAAATGTACTTGAAGAAGCACCGCATAGCCATTCATCACAAAAACAAAAAGATTATTCTCCCATGGGTTTGTTGTTGTCATATGTTGAGTTTTAACTCAACTAACATTCTGTTGGCTTTAGTTGTGTGCACTAGAAGAAAGAGAATGCATAACAAAGAAACACGTATAGAAAATGGATAGAGGAAACAATTCTATTTTCCTCTTTGCTTGGCTTCTTGATAGTTCTCTGCCTCAAAACACAGACAAGTTCCCCTTTCCCTTTAACCTTTTCCTAGGTTTCTAATCCAAAATAGAAGGAAGAAGACCTTCTCATCACAGGTACGGCAAACAGTATGTAGTAAATATAGGTCACAAACACTATGCAGTAACAGATCTAACCACAATAAGATTTGAGAGAAAACTTCAAAAACAACCAAATCGTGAAAAAAATGGAAAAACAACACTTCACTTGACAGATCAAAACACAAATATCATCTCAGAAAAGCACAAGCTATAAGGAAAATGAAAGTAAGTTTAGACTTTTCATTGAAGAACCATTTTACGTATATCAAAGAGCATATCGAAAGAAAATGGAGCAAACTATGAACAGATCTAGTAGTCCAGAAATGGATTTGACAAAGCTAAGAGTGAAACAAAGAGACGCAAAGAGAAGACTCAAATCAAGGAAACCCACCAAAATCGAAGTTAAGTTCGAAGACAAAGAAGAGCTTGAAGAAGCCCGCAAATGCGCTGCCGCCATAACAACATCCTCTGTCGTCCAACTCCTCAACTACAATCTAGCAAATCCCTCCTCCAAATATAAACCAAAAAAAGAAGAAAGCAAGGTGTAAATAATATTGAAGTCCAAAAGTAAATACTCACAGTCTAAAGCAGCAAGGACTTAATATCGCGATCAGAGCCTTCCTTTGAGACTCCATCATCGTACGCAGAAAATGTTAGTGATAAACATATTGGTTTTTTTTCCTCACACAATCCCTTACATGTTTACATTCAATATTAGGTTACTAAATCACTTATGTTTTACTTAATTTTAGTTTTTCTCAATGATATTCTTACCATTCTTGGCTTTTACCACTCAACTTTCCCTTATAAGTCCTTTGGGAAGAACTTTATCAATGATCCTACCAGAACAATAAATGATAACTTTAGGTTAATGAAATCAATAAGGAAGAATTAAGGAAGCGAACAAAATCATAAGAAAGAACAAAGAAAGTGAATAAAATCATCAATAAAGAACAAATGAAGTGAAAAAAATCTACAAGAAAAAAAATAAAGGAAATAAAATCAATAAGAAATAATAAAGGAAGTGAAATCAACAAGAAATATTGAAGGAAGAAAAATTAATGAGAAGTATTAAAATATTAAACGAAAATAAGAATAATTTTATGATAGGAAAAATATTAGAGCAATTTATAGCACACTAAAAAAATTTATAACCAGATTGTACAATATGTGATATTTAGGTTTTTAATGCACTTTTCATTTTGAATTTGTTTCTTTTCTTTACTTTATGTATATATGATGTACACTAACTCAACATAAGAGAACAATGAATGAAACAACTTTGATTGAAGAATAATGGACATATGAATATTGACTTAAAAGGAACCACTAAAAGATAGAATTGGATAGGATGGATGATGAAAAACACAATCACAATAAGAAGAAGAAAGACAAATACTTAAAAGATATGTAACACCTGATTTTAAAAGCCAAAGTTCTGCTACTAAATATTATGAATATTAGGCTTAAAATCACCTAAACCTTGAAGTACAAGGAATTAGAACCCTATGATCATCTTTAAATCAAGTAAGAGAACTCAATCCTAACCAAACTGACTAATGAAAAAATATATATAAAAATTTTGATTGTCATAAGTTGCGTTGATAAGATCATATTTAGTTCTTATTAAAGAACAAAGAGGAAATTATGACAAAATGAAGAAAGCTCTTAATTTGATTTATATTATGATGACTCTCCTAAATTACATCAATAATATGTCTTTTATAAGCATAAAGCACCTTATAACTAGAGTCATAAAAGGAAATAATAAATGTATCATAATATAATTAGGAAACAATTAATTAATTTTGAAAAGTTAATCCTTATCTAAACAAAAATTTAGAGTTTAATAAAACTAAAATACTTAACTCCACATGTTTAGTGCTTGTCTAGGAAGCACTACGATGTTGATTAGCTTTTAAAACTTTCTAGATACTTAATAAAAAATGAGTATGAGGCAAATTATAAGTACCAAACTAACGTATGGTTGATTTTGTTTCAAACCTCTTAATCCAATGTAAAATTAGCACCAAACATTAACATGACATCAATGCCAGTTACATTGCGTTTCCTTATTATTCAATTTCCTTTAAGCTTATTCATCATGTGTTAAAGCATATCCCATCTTTAATAACATGTAGAATAGTGATCAATCTTGGAATACATCTTATTCATCTTAAATGGCCTCCTTTTCTTGCATCTCCATTATTAGTCCTTGCAAAGCCACTTTTTATGTGTTTGGTCTTTTCCCTATTTATTAGACTTCTATGTCATTGAAAAGGATCAATAGAATATTTGGAAATAGATGATGGTACAAGCTTATCCCCATCATATTTTAGGTTATAATAAACGTAATTAATAGTGTGAGAGGGAGCTATTTCGGACTTACTTTTTAGGCTTTCTTTCATCTTTCTTCTTAAACATCAAGGTTGAAAATTTTGCATTAAGTATAGATTCAAAAGGTAAAGCCACATTAGTATGGATCTAAAGTGATTAATTTTAGTGACAATACTAGAATTTGGTGTTATAGATTATTACCATAATAAGGCTTAAAAAGGATAAATTTGAGACATTTCAAGGAGAGAAGGAGCTTGACTTCTTCCCTACCTACTTAAACTGGGGTTCAAGATTGAGAGCTTGAGGTGAGGAAATCTTCTTATTATCAACCGTTGGGTAGTAATAACCATCTATTTCTAGTCTTACGTCTGACTGGGAAATTGGTGAGATGTTGCCAATGAGCTCATTATGTTCATACCTTACTTTGATTAACTTTAGTCAATATTGATTAACTTTATTCAATCTCACCTTAAATTTAGGTTACTATAAAAGACACTACAGTCTTCTTCTTTTTTGACTTTTGATAATGATATGATGCTAATTCATATCCTATAGATCTCACAAACAACTATACCTATTGAACTATACTATAGTATCAGTTAATATCGAGCAGCGATCCCACAAAGACTACAAGTACTAGTAGTAACCTTCTTTTTATTATCTAATTGACAAATGGGATGATGATTTAATTAAACTAAACTAAAGTTCAACATAAATAATAAATCAGAGCACATAGAACAATAAGATTATTCAATATTAAATAACTAGTACCTAAGTGATGAATGCCCCTAAGATTTCTTAAGTATTAACCTTTATCATGAAATCTAATTATTAATCATTAGACTATGGAAATTCCTATCTTATGTTAATATTTTTCTCAAAACTGTTGACATCTAATCCTCGGTTGATTAACTGAAATCTCATTATACTTAAAACCGTCATAAGATTACATTACTCGGTTCGTAAATTTTACTATTAGGTTTGACAATAATCTAGAGGATTTATGTCGACCTATCTTTAGGTTCCCTTCCAACTATGACGGATCTATTCAGATGAAAGAATTTCTCAATCTTAATCATATGAAATCAAATATTAGACTATTATTCCGAATATATTAGTTCAAAAATATAAACGCATAAATTAATTGCAGTAAATAAATCAATAAAATTGCATTGAATAAAAGCTTATATCATATTATCATCCCAACTTAAGGTTTAACACACCTACACACTAAACAAATTAGTTCCTAAATATAGAAAACAAATATATTATCAAATATTTAAAAGAACAAATAAAAAGAATTCATTTTCTATATCCCCCTTTTGCCTTTAATGAAATATTCTTGCAATTTAGATTAAAGGTTGTTCTCTATCGAATCTTGTGATGTAATTTTCATGTTTTCCTTATCCTTTGTTCATAATTGCTTCTTCTATGGTGTCTAATATGATTCTAAAATGCTTTCCCCCATTATGATAGTATATCTTAAAATTTCCTCTAAATCACGACTTTATACAATCGCAGAAACTTTAATCGCGACTTTACGCGATCACAGAAACTTACACAAACAAAATACATTGTTTATGTCAACATACATAGGCATGTATCTCCACATAGGCAAAAACAATGTCTTTGAAGCTCCATACATTTATAGTGACTTACATAGATAATATACACGATTGTGTATCTCTAAAGTTGCTTTAAATCTTCATTTTATGCCTCAATTAACCTAAATTCTTCTCTTTTTAGTTTATAAAGGCAACTATCATCTACAAACACACTTGAAGAAAAATAAGTACCAAAAATACTTTAAAAGATTAAATAACAAGCAAAACACACTAAATGTGAGTATATGAATATAGTCAATTAATTGTTTATCAAATATACCCACACTTAATCTTTTTCTTGTCCTCAAAGCAAATCATAATCCAAATCATCAATTTTATAAACATTCATACCTAATTAATCTAAACCTGTCCATGTACACACTAAATTATCATGTCATATCAACCAAATTAACATATAATTAGATTCAAGTAATTATAGAACCAACCTTCATAAGTCAATATTAATAACAATCACATATATAATCTTTTTGAAATAAAAAGCACAAATTTTCACACCCTCACTAAAGATTCACTCAATACACTGAAAGTGTTTGAGATGGGAAAGTGTAGGAACTCTTAAATCAATATATAGGCATATTCTTAACTATAAGCTTGTAATAAAATCATATCTCTATCACTTATAAATAAACTAGAAAAAAAATCAAAAGGTCTTACTACAAGGTTTCAATAAGGATTAGATAAGGGTAAGATAGGGATAATAAAAAGGTGATAATATTGAAGAAAATTTACATAAAAAACTATATTAAACTTAATTATTCACAATATAGGTCCTTCACACCATAATTGACACAATAACTTTATACTATTTTTTAACTATGCTCTTAACATATGGTATTATAATTTTTTATTTTAGTTTTTGAGCATTCACCATATACTAACAATCAAAGAAATATTGAATATCTTTAAAATTTTTTAATATAATCCAAGTCTAAAAAAATCAAGTAAATGTAAATCTTTCAGGTTTCAAAAATAATGAAAAGGATTTCAAGAAAAAAAAGATAAAGGCTATTAATGTGATTATAATCAATGAAAAAGGCTGAGTCTCAAAAGTAGTTACTCCTAAAGGATAAAATATGGTAGGTTAATAATCTAGAAAAAAGGATAAAAAGGGTAAATCTAGATGCCCTTATTATTTCAATGCTTCTAATTTAATAATTGTAGTCCCAATATAATAATAAAAGCAAGTTTTAAAATCATCCAACTATGTATAATAACACACATTAAAGAATTAAAGAGCTTAAAATAGAGATGTATTTTATATGTGTAAATAATATGCAATTTTCATTCAAATTAATTATCTCAATGATTACTAAAAATATGACTTATAAAAGCAAGTTTATTATAACTTTTATCCTTTTGTGTATTAATTCAATTCAATAATCAGTAATAATCTAAAGTAGTTTAGACATGTTTTAACTAAATCGAGATATCAGTTAATAATAATTAATAGAAAAGACTACAAAACTTAAGAAATATGAATCCTCTTTCCCACAAAATTGTACACTCCAATATACTCAATAAAAGCATAGGTAAATAAAATATCAACAAGAACACAAAAAGGAAAAGGTATGACTTGGTACTTTCCTTAATAATAATATTTACAATGTTCTTAATTCGATGAAAGTCCATATGATATTATTTATAACACCTTGCAAAATATAAACAAAAAGGGATAAAAAGATAAAAGAAAATAAAAATAAAGAACATAAAAATAAAAATAATGTAAAATGAAACAAAATTACACTACTAATATTCAAAAAACAAAATAAAATAAGAAAATACAAAAATAATAATAAAAGAAAAGAAAAGAAAAACCAAAATGAAGCATCAAAACTATCTTTGTATTAGTTAACTTTTAGCATGTCTAGTATGTCAGTAGTAAGAGGATCCTCGGGTCTTAAATGCTCATACTGTTGTAGAGCTAAAGATGATGCAATCACTCCGAAAGGTGAAGGTGGGATGGATATCCCAAGATGTGCGATCATTTGTACCAAAACTTCCTCCATCCATCTATCATGGGCCTTATGTCTCTTCATCTGCTTTGTCAATGTTGCTTATTAGACTCGAACAGTGTGCTTGATACCCAAGATCTACCTTGTGTGCTTCTATAGCTGAGTTATCAACTATATTAAGATGATCTCTATTTACTCCCAAAGTTGCCTACTCATTTGAAAGTCCAATCATGAGATAAATATCTCCAATTGGTCATCACCTCTTGCGTACTATGTGTATATGCTTTATGATGTCCAAATTTAGAGCAGCCATTGTACCAAAACAACCTCATCGGTGGTAGCCTCTCAAAGACTCCCATCCTTCGTGCTAGCCATGTCACATATAGCTAGATGCAAATTGTCCCTACCTTCCTCTCTTCACTCTAGCACCAAAAAACTGAGCCAAAACATTCCCCAAGTGAATGGGTATCTACTCGCTCATACTCCACAAATAAAGGGCATCCTGGTTCTTGAAGGCTATATGGTTGTCACCTGATCACTCAATGTATGACTCAGGATCCCATGAACGAATTTAAGTGCCAAGCGTTGAGGGGTTGACACTTTGGATTTGTTGGGGTTACTCATCCTTCTCACTAATGGTATGCCAGACTTATCAAGGAGACATCTCATATAGAAATTCTATCCAAAGGACTACACATTCTTATGTCACTATAAACTCTTGGTCTTATAGACCCATCATGACTGAGAAGTCAGAGTAACTCATTCATATCATTCCCCCAACATTATAAACTAGATTGTGATTAGCTGGTCCTAATCATAGTGACCTTTTTCGACGAAGAAAGTGGAGAGCACCTTGAGCATAAGCTCCCAATATGATGGCTGTACAATCTCGAAGAAAAGAGACCCCGATCCAACATTGATGAAGTCACAAACTTACTAAGCCAAGTCAATATGCTCTAATGCCTCCAAATCGATACATCTGTCAGTTCTAAACTTCTTGTCCTTAAGCGTCTGGTATTACTCCTCGTAGGCTCAAACATTGAAATTGTTGGACCCCGAACTTTTTTTAGAATTGCGAGTTATAATTTGGCATTAAATGAGAACTTTGTGGTGAATTAGTCATATGTAAAGGAAAAGAAAAATCATGATTTTAAATGATTATGTTTAATGTTCTATGTGAGCAAATGCTAGTTTGAACAAATTGAAATGATATTTTGAGGTTAATACATGAAATAGGTGTTTTTGAGTTTAATGAAATTGATGTGAGGTTTTGAGTAAATTTGTATTGTATTATGAAATTGATTAGTGAAAGTGTTAGATTTTGAAGAATTGAAAATCTGAAATTTTGAGGATGAATAGTAGATCTAAAACTTTATGAAATTTTCTGGGTTGACCTTGTCAGAATTTGATAAAATGATCTTCATGAAACTTGTAGCTTCTGTTGAGAACTTTCTATCGCCATAAAGTATGATATTTTTCGATATCGGGATTGAAATTTATGATCTTCCGAATTTAAGGTTATGTTGCTTTGTTTTTAAAAAATGC
>JANPWT010000006.1:29341802-29353023 GCA_024678245.1 Erythroxylum densum
ATCACTGGACTGATCGTCCTTCTTGTTTAGTCTCCATTTTACATTCAGATTGTTCGGCTTCTGTTTTTGTTAAGGGGAAAGACTATTAGGTTCCGGGTGTACGGGGTAAGCCTGTTGGCTTGGGTTAGTTTTCTTTGCCTTCCCTGCCTTTGTCTACTTTTTGCGCTAATGTTGATTTTATTCAAAAAAAATCTAATCTAAATATAATTTAGAGTTATAATTTATACTCATTGCCAATATATTGAGTGAGAAAAGATATTTTAATCAACTTGAACTTAATTGTAAAGTTTGAGAAGCTTTATGATTAAATATAAGATAATTATAAATCAACACCAATATGAGATATTGGATTTTGTTTAGGTCTGATTAGTATTTAATTAGAATTAATTGTAAATCTAATCAAGGTTTAATTGAAATTAAAATTTTATTTTAATTAAAATTAAAATTTTATTTTAATTAAATTATTAAAATATCTAAAAACTATTGTAGGTTTAGGCTCCAAAGGAGTTAATATTTCTTATTTAACCTGTTCTACAATAGTTGTAGAGTTCCGTCAATACGTTATATAGATATCATTAGAGGTCAAACATGAATATAGTTATGATAGTTGAGAGACATCAATATTATAAATAGTTCGAGACAAACGACAAAAAAATAATTAAGGTTAACAATAGAGTATCAAAAAATCAAAAAAAAAATCATATTTATTTTGCTATGCGACCACTGGATGCATTGAATAGCTAGAGAATAGAAGAAATAACTATCTTTCCTAGAAACAAACAGAACCATAACCATTGAAAATTAAAATTGCATCACTTAATTATGAGTTGTGGTTAAACACCAAAGAGGACGACAACATATTCCCTGGAAATTTCGCAATGAAGAGCATGACAGAAAATAAAAAGATAAATTTTTTTAAATGAAATTAAAAAAAGAAAAAACCCTGCTTTAAGCTGCAGAGACCTTAAAAAACATAGGAGAAGCAATCCATCCTTCAATATCTACCAGAAACACACAACACTCATGTAAACCAGCAAACATCAACATAAACATCATCTCAAATTCAAAATTACTGTTGCAGAAAGCAAAAACACACACCCAAGATAGAATTGAGAAGTGAAGAGCAATGATATGGCCAGTGGGATTAGCCATTTTCATGAGAGCCAACGTCAGGAATTTTTTACTCATACTCAAACTTCACTTCCACAACCACACCTCTTTGTCGCCTTCATCATTGTCGACACTGCGCTCACTTACCAATTTCGTCGATCTCTGGAAATACCATACTAGTGGCTGGCCTTGTTCATATAACTAAAATATTTATATGCTCAAATTATTAAAATTTTAAAATAAAAGGCAAACGTATTATCTTAGTAATAACTTTGTATTTATCTTAAAATAATTGCTCTTATTGAAAAAAACAATGTTTATGAGAGTTGCTTGAGGTTTTATCGATTTCATAGGATACTTGAACATACTGTCGTGGGATAGAGTATAGGATACTTGAACATTAAATGAAGAAAAATATTATGAAGTTGAATTAGAAAATTGACCACAAACTGATTTTTTTAATTTAAATAATTGCTAACCAAAAAAAAAGATATTAAGAATTCATTTTAAGACACTCGTAAATGGAAGAAGACTTAAAATTACAATGAGTATTAGTAATATTTTATGAAATTTTTACTTATTTATGAAATTATTATTTTTCTTTTTATATATTCAAATTATGATTTTAATTTTAATATATTTTTATTATAAAATACTTATATGGTAAATGACGGCACGTGATACCGCCATTTGCAACCCCCTCATTGGGTCCACCAATGAGAACTGTTATTTAACGTCGTTACAATATCGAGTCAAAAAGTGGGCCTGATGAGGTTCTTCTTGGAGGTAGTTAGGCTTTGATGTGGACCACAGTGTCATGCAAATGTTCGTTACAGCCAGATTCATGCACGATGCACGGAGCGGTCATAATCTTCGATGCCATTTTAAATTCTTAATTGTAAAACACAATTTTGATTTTGTTGTTCTAAATGCGGATGGGTTGGTGCCGAGTTGTAAGGAGTTGTAAAGTCAAGTTCATCATTCTCCAAATTACGAGACAACGGCACTTGAAATCTGTTGACATCATTAGATTAGAGTCTTTAATAGTTCAGGGCCAACATGCTCACAGGTACTGCACAATGCAGGATGATACAACCCGGACTGTTATCTCCGTAATTATCAGAGCAGATGTGCAGTTTTCTCAATTGGTTGAATCGAACAAGTAAACCAGAGGAAAAGATCAATGATCTTTTTGAAATTAAAAGAATAACTATCAATAACTGAAGCTCAATAAGTTCAAAAGTGCCGATCCTGCTCTTATGTACAATGTTCAAATCAACTCCTGGTTGGTGAAGTATTTGATAACCAGTATGCGAATCTGAGTCCCAAAGTCCAACGAATAAAATTACTGTCCTGCAGCCTCCATCTAGCAAAATCATCACTTGCCATGCTAATATGACAAGGAGTTAGTGAACATTCTTTTCTTTTTTTTTTCCCCTGCCCAAAGAATATTACAGAGGGCATAAATACAATCTCTAATTCCTTCTCTCTTGAGAGTGTCCCTTCTTCAAATAAAATTTTCTCTGCGACATCATTCTTCACATGCCACATGAAGCTTGAGTCAGGCTTGCCATCGCCCCATGTACAGATTGTTGTTATAACTTTGCAAGAAAAAGGAAAGCAGAAGCCCACTCGTTTTAGCTGCCATGGATCATTCTGCTGTTTCCTCTGACAAATGCTCCTTGACAAAACGTGTTTCATGCACAAAATTTTTCTTTCTCATTCACAAGAGATGAACTTTCTTAGAACTGAAAAGCTAAATTTTCTGCTTCTCATTTATTTGCGTTTCCATGCAATTTATCAAGAATCCGCCAAGTGACTGCATCAGGAACCAACCCATTCCTACGCATTTCTGTTACAACTTGGTAAGCTTCTCTTTTCATCCCCAACTTGCAAGCACTATTAATCACAACATTATAGCTTATAATATTCGGAGCAATCCCACAGTCCACCAATTCATAGAGGAAATGACAGGCGTCACTCAGATTGCCTGAGTTGCAAAGCCCTTTAAGAATTGCTGCATAAACAAAATTATCATGAACTTTTGAGGGCCAAATAACATCATCCCAGAATTTCTTAGCCTCGTCCACTTTGTCAGATTCAAATAGTCCATCAATTATTATTGTATAAGTGGTACTATTAGCAGCCACCCCATTACTTACCATTCTGTTAAAAACAGCTTGTGTCTCCTCTGCTAATCCAAGTTTAAATAGACCGCAAAGAACGGCATTGTATGTTACAACTCCAGGGATAATACCTTGTTCATACATTACTTGATACAGCATATTAAGAGCTTCCTTGCTCCTCCCAACATTTAACAAACCACTTATAATGGTAGTAAACGTCACGGGATCAGGTGCACAAAATTTTCCCATCATCATCTCTTTTAATACCTTCAAGGCTTCATCAACTCTTCCCATCTTGCAAAACCCATGAATTACTGTGTTGAGAGAGATCACATCAGGCTGGCACTTGGCTTGAAGCATAGAAACAAGCACATTTAAAAGCTCGGTTGGATTATCCATTAGACGAAGAGCTCTCAAGTAAATATTGAATATTCTTGTCTTGTCTACCTGTTCCTTCCTCAACATTAGCTGCAGAACCTCCCTAGCCTTGTAGAGTTCCATTTCTTGACAAAGGGCTTCAACTAAAACCTTATACGTATCCTCAGACGGGAAGTAACCATATTCTCTTCCTTCCTGTAACAATTGATAAGCTCTCAAGCTACCTCCTTCCTTGCAAAGCCCATGTAAGATAGAATTGTATGAAACCAAGCTTGGAACAAAGTCTCTCTTCTTCATTATATAGACAATCCTGGAAGCGCCATGGTGTCTACCAGCTTGGCAAAGCGAATTAATCATATTCCCATAAGCGAACTCCTCATTTACGCTATTCCCTTGTGGCATAACTTCTGCAATCTCGAAAACCTCATTGAAAAATCCTTCTCTACATAAAGTATCGATGAGGCTTCCAAAAGCGGCATTATTAACTATCTGGTCCTCTTCAACCTTCATAGCTTGCCAAAGCTTGCACATTAACTCCTTCCCACGCTTAACAGCCCGGTTTCTAAACACCCCACCAATCAAAACGCTATAAGTAAGCGAATTGGGGGCCAAACCATATTCGCGCATTTCGTCGAGCAGTTTATACGCGTCAACGAATTTATCAAGTCCACAATACCCACCAATTAAAGTAGTATAACTAACAACATTTGGATGATGCCCTCTCTTTCTCATATCATACAACAACCTGTGAGCTACACTGGGGTGCGAAATACGGCAAAACTGATCGATCAAACAATTGTAATTGATCAAGGAAGGCACAAATGTGGGCTTAACATCAAACAAGTGGTAAATAACACGCAAAGTGACGAGTGGGGTTTTAGAATGAAGCAAACGAGCAATCAAAACATTGCAGGTTCGCTCATCGGGGACGCACCCAGAAGCAATGAAGAGAAGAAACCGGTGGAGGGCTTCAGAAAAGCGGTGGGCATCGCAAAGGCCGTGGATGATGCTGCTGAGGTTAAGGGAGTTTGGGTAGTAGCCGCGAAGGCGGAGGTTGTGGATAAGGCGAAGCGCAGCGTCGACGTTGCGGGCTTTGGAGCAGAGGTTGTGGATTTTTTTGGACCAGAAAGAGGTGTGAGTAATGGGGATGGAGGAATGGTCCAATTGTATTGGAGATTCGGGAGCGGATGCTGTGGAGAGACATGAGAGAAGGAGATGGATTGGTAAGTTTTTGGTAGGGACTGGTTTCCTTCTGGAGGAACATCGCCGCATGTTTACTTTCTGCGTCACTTGAGGAGTCTGTCATAGAACATGTTTACTTGCTCCTTTCACTCCAAGAGTCTGTTATAGTCTTATAGAACATACATTCATACATACGCACACGGCTTAAGCTCGGTTTGAAGCAAGCAGCCCAGTTCAAGGGACCAACTCCTCTCCCTCTGAACCTCTGCAGTTAGATTCAGATGTTTCTTGAACATGTTTACTTGCTCCTTTCACTCCAAGAGTCTGTTACAGAACATACATTCATACATACGCACACGGCTTAAGCTAGGTTTGAAGCAAGCAGCCCAGTTCAAGGGACCTCTGCAGTTAGATTCACATGTTTCTTGTTGGTTATACCATTAAATGAATTAGGTTCTCCTTTTCTTCTAAATAAGTAAAAACTCCCCGCAGCCTGCCGGACAAGACTTAAAAACTGCTACTAAGTGATAACCCATTTATCCTCCATTACCAGTAGGCTTGCCGCTTGCTTAATATTCAATTTACATCCATCAAATTCAAACGCAGGAGTTGCGCAAATTAAGTTGAAAACAAGCAAGAAATAGCTTTTATATTAAAGCAGTCCACAATACAACAAGAATCTAGTAACGTAACATAACACTATATTATATATATAAGCATAAGATCCATATTAAGTACTTAATAATCACCCGAACTAACAAGTCTTCTAGAGCACTATAAACAACAATCAACGATGATGTGGGCAGAAAGTGACCAAATAGCTGCCGCCACTGCAAGTGGCAATGCTAGTAGGGTCATCATAAGCATAAGAATAAGCCCTAGGACAAGCCGTCTTGAATATCCTTGAATAAGCTGTGGGCTTGCACGACTGGGGACTTCCAAAGCTCCCTGTACAACAATACCTCGGCGAGTTAAATGCAAAACAAGCACTCTTGCAGGCCACAACCCTTCTGTTATCTCTCGATCTCACTTGTAATCCCACTGGACACATCCTGTTCAGGTCACTAACACAACCTGCGTAGCTACATTTGCCCGATCCTTTAAAGGGTGTGATTGACATTGCCAGGTTGTAGCCATCTACGAGGCTGACATCGTAGAAGTCTTGGTCATTGCCTAGTGTGATCTCTGCCAAGGTGGCTGGCGGAGCACCGCCTAGGCCATTGCAGAAAAGGGAGCCGCCGCAGTCGCCGGTGGCACAACGGCCGCGGCCGGAGGCGTCGAAGGAGCAGCCGTGGCGACCCCAGAAGCGGCCAGACCATAAAGGTGGAAGCTTGAGAGAGTAAGCTTTGTTGGGTAGGAGCTTGAAGCCTCCACGAGCTAACATGGGCTTTCCTGCACTTGGCTGGATTCCTGGCCACACTGGGTGTGTGCATTTGTTGTATAGAGTTATTGTTCTCGACGAGACCTCCACTAATGACAGACAGTCAGAAGAAGAAGAGATTAATTAGGTCTGGTCATAACAGTTACCATGAGTAGCTAACACAAATAACATCCTTTTATGACAACTTTGTATCAGAACTATGTATGAACAACCAGTGAAGTAGGATAGTTTGAACAAGTGTATCTAAGCTACCTTACATACAGCTTCAACGCCAAAAAATAAACAGGAACTAGTCCCAGAAGGGTCACAACGAGCTACTTAGAGAAGTCACTTAAAGACTAGGCTGGGACATGCATGGTAGGGAGAAGCAGATATGGTACCTGAAATATGGGAGAATAGGAGAGCAAAGAGCAGAAGAGTGACACAAGATCTCTGCATTGTTGCCATGGGTGCAGTAGAAGAGAAGCTTGCTTGACCCCAGATACTAGTACAGACTAAAGAGGCAGGCACCCCTCCTGGTCAGTGGTCACTTTCAATCACAAGGGCATGGATTTTTATAGAGCAAAGTTGAGGTGGCTAAATTTTAAAATTTTACTTGGTAATTTCTAGAAAATGGGTGGTGGTGGGACAGAGCAGATTAATTGAGTCCAGGGCAATTGTGAGTTTGCAAGAATATATTATCAGAAAAAGAGAAACACCGAAGAAAACAAGCTTCGTTTTTCAAGGAATGCAAAGCAACAATCTTCATAAGTGAAGATTCATTTGGGAAAGCGATGAAAGGACAATTGCACATGTCTCAAGGGCATGTCAGAGTGGGGGAAGGTGTTGTCTGACAAAACAAACAGAAACCTCACATGCGGATGCCACAGTGGACTTTCGTTCCTCCGTTACTTTTCTTTCCTTTCCTCCGTCGGTGCTCTTTTTCATTTCCAATAACAACACTATCCACCATGGATTTTTTTGTTAAATAGTTTGTAACAAATTCATTATTCATACAAATTAAATTCAGCTTAGCTCGTAATTATATATTTTGATTCGTAAAAAAAAAGTTATTGCTTCCAACTTTTTATAAGTTGATTCGTCCTAATTGTCTCATGGCTCAATTCAACTAACAGAAGTACGTAAACAAACAAGTATGTCATTTGTAGAAGGAATGGTGAAGAGAGTAAGATGCACGCTCCTTCACTTGGGCCTCATGGCTGCCATTTCCAGGTAATTAATGTGTCTCACTGAAAAGCTTCCCAGTCCAGTCTATTACTCAGTCTTCCACGCTTTTACCTAAGGACGTGTCGTTCACGAACATTGCTTAATTGAAACCAGAGCAGTAAGTAACCACCGTAGTTCAAGATCAGAAATTGATTACTGACTGAGTCTACACTCTACAATTTGGCGCTGCTGAGCATCCACGTGAATAAGGAAGTAATTTACATAAAAAATTAAAAAAAAAAGGCCATTCAAAATGAGTGAAAGATCTAAGAGAATCTAATGGAATAGTTGTCGTCTAATGTACAGTGCAGATCTGGCTAACGGACACAAACACGCTAATTAGACTTTGGGAAAAAAAAGGTAAAAGGTATATTTCTTTTAGGATTTAGAACATTGTAATAAGTTTAAGTGAAAATCTTATTCTTGGGTTTGAACTTTGAATTTTGAAATGTAATCATGGAAACCTACCGGAAATGTCTCAAGATTGTTGAGTTATTCCTAACTCTATGCTATGTTTTCCCAAAATTCTTGGACCAGATTGTTCGGTTATCCAATCAAACGTCATCTCAGGCCCATCCCAACTTTCAACATATGATATTAACCCCCAAGGCTTATTACTTAAATCTCACCCGTATAATCCAGCTGGACATCAACAACTATACTCATTCATGGGATTACGCCATATTTAGCTTAAGCTATTCATGTATTTTGTGATTAACCTGCCTACGAAATAACCTATTCAAAATTGTGTTCATTCACATCTTATTTGGTATGACCCAAAACAATGTATTTTAATTCAACTTATTGCCCAACTCCTATTGAAATGTCATTATTTCAGTTTTAAAACGTCATTAGTATGGTATCAATATACCTAAAAATAGGTTTTCTTTTACATCTTTTAGAAATTAATTCTTTTTGAATTACATAATTCATAAAATTTTGCATTAACAACTCCTCTTTGTCTATATTTCATTGATAAGGCATTTTTCTTATTACCTTCTCAACTTTTCTTAATTCTTATGTCCTGTCCTCTCCCGTTCTCTTAATTTATAATTTATAAAATTTTTGTGCAATTAATTAAGGTTTTTAGTTTTTATTAAAAAAAATTAACTGCTTAATTAAAAAATATTATGAAAATTGAGATTTATTATTTTAAAATATATATTTAAAAAATATAGTTCAGTGTGTACATATAAAAACTATACCAAAATTGATAAATCTATTTATTACTAGAATTCAATTCACTTATACTAAACATGGATAGCAACTTAATCATATTATTCTTTCTTAATATTATGTTCCAATCTAAAAAAAATTTGTAGCATGTATGCCTATTACATTCTTAATTACAAAGAACATAACAAGTTTAAATTATGTTAGAAAGAATCAAGATAAAACACTATCACATAGATCACGTTAAACATGATCATTTGCATCTACATATAATAAACAAAAACACATACTTAGTTTATTGTTGTAGTTCCACCGATTAAAGAACTTTTACTGCCTTTCTCCTTCTATAGAATTTTCGTTCATAAGATCAGATCTTATCTTTGTGGTCTTTTGTTTTTAAATACTAAACCTTGACTACCTTTGGTAGTTATATAAAGTATAATGACCTTAATACCTCTCATGGGTGTATTTAATTCTTTATCTCCCACTCATACATGAGGGGTTTTAATTTAATTAAAAAAACAAAAAATGTTACAATGCTCATACTTGTTAAATAATCGGTGTGACCAGCATACGACGAGAAGACATTGCCACATATTTGTTAGGAGTATATGACATCTCGATTTAACAAATTGATCTTGAGGCTTATGTGTCTTTGAGTAGATATTGTATGCTATAACCTAGGTTATATCTCACATTTGCACTTTTCTTTGATTCTGTTTAGTTTTTTGTGTCACGACTGTATTCAAGTTCTCTACTAAAGAGATGATGACTATTTATGAATACTTTTCATGCAAGTCATTGATCTCAAAAAAATAAATGACCTTCCTTTATTCTCAATTCTCTTCCGAATTAAATTTAATTTGTTTTCCTATAATTATTTCGTAGGGTCGCATCTTGCATAATCTTTTGATAATAACTTAAAGTAGCAAGCCTTAAATTCAATTTTCAGGATTGAAACAAGAATCATAAGGGTATATGATGAGATTCTTGTAAACATTAGTGTCTATTTAGCCCTTTTGGCCTTATCAATATTGATTACGTTCCATAGGTCGTGTACTTACGAAAAGGCTTTCATTTTAACATCCATTTAATAGTCTTCACCTGAAAATTAAGGACGTATTGATATAGAAAACTAGTAAATGTATAAGATTTGTTTTTATAATTTAAGAAAAAAGATCTTTTTAAGAGGAAATAGATTACCACTATATTTTTTGTTCAAGCCTCTTAAAATAATAAGATTTTGATATCTCGTTAAGTAAGGTAACACATAAGGAAAGAAATAATAATTTTTCTAAAATTTTAAACTGTTGAAATATAAGTTATATGTTCTATATTTAATTTTCTTCTTTAAATCCGGTTTGGTGTCTAAGTATCAACTCTTACATGAACATAAATTTTGTCCATACTGGAACCTGTCCAGTACTCTTCAGTTATTATTATTACTTTTCCCTCACACCCAATGACCACATAATTCAAGTGAAGATGCTCAGTTTCATGGCAAGACATGTCAGTGAAAAATACTCAACAGCCTAAACACGCCTGTTCAGTGCTTCGATTAAATTAAAGCAGAAAAAATATGAAAGAAGGAATCAAGCCACATTCTGAGCACGCCCATCCTTGCGGTGAGACACTGTTGATGTTATAAGGCAGAGGATTATTAACATGGGAAGAGATAATAACTTCCCCATGTTCACTCATCAAGCATCCATGTCACGCGGCTTAGATAATTTGATCCTGGTTTTGGCCTCCCCTAGTTGAACTTCTTTTCACATATTTAAATTTAATATTTGATTGCCCCCGGGATTTTTCTATAGTGTAGTCTAATATCGGTCGACCATTCAACACCTGAGACGTTGATTTGTTTACTGTACAGCGGCTGACCTTACACCTCCCGACGCATCACACCTGCCACCTCAATACCTTCCTGGAAACATCCAGAAATTAAACTGCGACAAAATTAATCTGCAATCAAGACATTAACTTGACGAAACTTTCCAGATTCGTATACTTTTATTTCTATTAAAAGCAAAGATTACACTATTTTAGTTTATAAGCTACTCATACATTCAAAAAAATAAAAAACTGAACATACGCTTAAATGTTGAGCTTCCAAAAACGGGCAGGTGAGTGGTCCATCATCTTTCTTTTTTAAGCATTTTCTAACCCACAAATACCCTTGTTGTTGCCACCACAAAAGAACAAAAAGGGGTCATACCACATCATCAACAAGCAAAGAATATACATACAAAAAGCGAGGTTAACCTTGGTAAGTTCACCAATTTTTGACTTGTGCTTAACACTATAATATAGAAAAGAAACAATTAAAGGGAATTGGATTGACGATGAATAAGGGGTTTCAAGCAAAGTTGTAAACGAATTTCCCTTACGTATTAGACACAAATTTGCTCTGCCCGTCATAATCCTCCATGTAAGAAAATTTACGCTCATAGGTCTTCTTGGCATGATTGTATTAGTTGTTAGCTGATTTGACTAATAGATTGTATTAGCTGTTTATTAAAGATGTTTGATAAAATTAGATGTTTAATATTAGCTGTTTATGTGTAAAATGACTTATAAAAATATGACTTTAAAAAAATTAGGGTTTTATAGTACTAGCTAAAGTTTTAGAAATTACGTATTTTTTGAACCTTATAATTCCTCC
>JANPWT010000006.1:29374991-29386104 GCA_024678245.1 Erythroxylum densum
GGGAAGGTCCCGGCAACAAAAATTTTTGTTTTCCGCACCTGGTACATGTGATGTACCTCCCGGGATTTTCCTACAAAGAGAACAAATATAAGCAAAATACATGACTCAATTATGCATTTGTAAATTCCAAAACATAATTTTATATAATAAAAGTCATCTTTTAAAATCCAAATGCAAAGTAGTTCAAAAACGTAGTTTCAAAAAAATAAGACGTTATCCATTGCATTTTATTTGTAGGTTTGTTAAAAGTAATATCATTTCTTAAAATAAGAAATTAAATCATCAGAAAGCCTTGTCCTTTGCACTTCAACCATAGGATTGTTGAAAACAATATCATTTTTCAAAATACGTAATAAAATATTAGTTTCAAAAACAATATTGAAACATTATTTCATACAATGAAAGTTATCTTTTATACTCCGAATGCATAGTTATTCAAAACAATGACATTTATTAAATACCTAAACATATTAGCATCCATTTGAAATTCAGTTCTACCATACATTGCCTAAGTTCAAAATTCACATACCAGTCATCATGCCTGTCTTAGGATGTTTTAATCCTATTTGAGAAATATGTTTTCCCTAACTCACCTCAAAAGAAGTAACTTCAACAATCCTCGATATGAGCTCCTTGATTCACAACTTTGAGCCTTTATACATAAAAAGGCATACGATGAAAATACTACTTAAACATAAATTTCATATTTATACACCATTACATTAGCTTCTCTTTTTTCATTTTCTAAGGCATTTAATGCCTTTAATCCAAACTTACTCCTTTCATAACATAATTAAACACATCTTTATCCAAGCATATTAGGCCATTATTCATCAATCTAGGCAATATTTCAAGTTTAGTCTAAGTAAACATGGAAGTGTTTTCCAATGTATTCCATTATAAAGCCTTAAATCCTAAGCCAAGTTCACTTAGGCATTTCATCAAACACCTAAGGTGCATGATTTTCAAGTCACATTTCCAAGACTTTATTATAATAATTCATGCTCCTATCATGTCATATAGTAAACACTTCTAATCAATGACACATTCCACCACTCCATCCCAACCAATTTCCTTCATTTAAGCTACATTTTATCAATTATACAACTCATTACATTAATCCACCTCTTCTCCATCATTTTGACCTAACCTTAACCAACAAACATCTTCTCCATTCTTCATCATCAATTCATATCATACATGTATAATTAACACCATAGGATTCATTTAGACCATCAATTTCAAAAGATATTAAAAAATTCACAAACTTTCACCTAAAGGGGACAATTTCGGTTTTGATTTAAAGAACCCTCTCCATGACATATTTCATTCATCTAAACCATTCTTCATGCATATTCAAGCATGGAGAACAACATATCTTAACACCAAACTCAAAATCATAATGTAGAGAGAGATGGGACAAAATTTACCTAAACCTTCCTTTGATGATATCTTCAAATCCTTTAAGATTTTCTCAAATATAATGATAGATTTGAGTTTCTTGACTCCAAATTAGCTTAGTCACCTTTTTTTGAGTTGAAAAACCAAAAAGAAGGGGTGAATTTTGATGATGGTCAAAACTTCCTCTTCTTCCTCTCTTTTAATTTAAACTAAGTGTTTTAAGTATTTACTAATGTGATGCACAGCCTTACATGGAGAAGAGTCTAGAATATTGATCCTTCTTTGACCAAAATATGGTGAAATTACCTTTTTGCCCTTAGGTTATATGAAATTACCATTTTACCCTCCAAACTTTTCCTAAATTTGCAATTAAGCCCAAAATTTGGGAATCACCAAAACTTTTATTTTTATTTTGGTCCTTGGACTTTTGAGAATTATAATTAAGTCCCTTAACTTCATAAAATTACATATTGGTCCTCCAAGAATTGAAAAATTACGTTTATGCCCTTTAACTTTTGACAATTTGCAAATAAGCCCTTATGTACATCAACTTTTCCAATTAAACTTTCTAAGTGTCTAATAAGTCTATAAATCATGTCTAATCACCTCTAAGGCATTAGACCATATTTAATTTAACCACCATAGTTATATCCATTCAATGGACTCGGTTTTTCACACTTAAAAGCTTATTTGTCAAAAATCTCCAAGATTTCACATACCGATGAACTCTAAGTTTATGTAAGGAAATATAACATTATAAATTATTGACATACGTACCTAAAGGATTCAAATTCATCTTTGAACTAATATATAACCATGTATATATCAATATACAGTAGTATCCCTAAATAGAAAACCATCACCAAAGGGCTTAGAAAGTCCGGCGTTACATTATGCATGGGGATGACCAATATGGTCACCCTCGTGCAAATTCTTATATACTCCTTTAATCCATCTGTTTTATTATGTGGTAGCTGTAGGTTGAGCTGGCATGAAAACCTAAACTAGATGAGGCTACAAATAGAAAGGATAGGAGGGTGGCGGTGAGATCTTTCATTCATTCCACATTCTACATTCCACACATCACAGACACATTCGAGAAGAGAGGGATAGAGAGAAAGAAGGGAAGATGAGAAGAGAAATAGAGAGAGTCGGTGAAGAAGAAGAGTGTCACCACTATGCATAAGGTGTTAACAAATGTATCTTTAGTCACTACTGTGCAAGCTTATGCATGGGGATGACCAATATAGTCACCCTCATGCAAATTCTCATACACTCCTTTAATCCATCTGTTTTATTACGTGGCAACTGTAGGTTGAATTGGCACGAAAACCTAAACTAGACGAGGCTACAAATAGAAAGGATAGGAGGGTGGCAGCGAGATCTTTCATTCATTCCACATTCCACATTCCACATTCCACATTCCACATTCCACACATCACAGAGACAATTGAGAAGAGAGGGATAGAGAGAAAGAAGGGAAGATGAGAAAAGAAATAGAGAGAGTCGGTGAAGAAGAAGAGCATCAAAGGTTAAGGCAATGGGAGCATTCAGTTGTATTGGTGAACATCAACCAAAAGTGGAAGGATTGAGAGTTGCAGGAGGCCACTGCAACTCATTCATACGACAACCTTTGTTTTCTTACTATGTTCCTTATTTACTACATTATTATCTGTTGTTTATTGGATTTCTTTTGTTTTAGCTTAACCAAACCCATACTTTGTTTCTTTTGACAATTTATCTTAGTTATTTACTTAGTTTATTGCTTAAATACTTCACTTATACTGATAAAGATGGGATTGAAGTGTTTAATGATGATGAATTTTATAACATTCGTGATGGGATGATCTCTTTTTCTTGAGGATTAATGTAATTATTTTAGTCAAATATGTATGATTGAGGGATTGTGTTGTCTTATGTTTGCCATAGTTTCTAAACTGATTGAATCAAATAGCATGAGTAAACTTTACATCATTTTTGTATTAAATGCAGGATCAAGAGGAGAAGTTTAATATGGAATGAGAAACTATAAACGCTTGGGTTAAGAATTAGAAATATATTAACTTAAGTGATAATTAGTAGTTAGGTTTTCATAATTAATTCGGATAATAACTTGTTGAATGCGAAAGCTAGATTTAGTCTATTATTTCAGTTGATCTTAGAATCCGACTATTAATTTTAGTAAGACAATTAATCAATCATTTCCCTTAATCATGCATAGGAGATTAAATTAGTGAAATTAATTCTCAAGAGTCTTCCATGTCGATTAATCTATTCATCTTTGCTTTTGGTTAAATTGTTTACTTTTCAGACTAATTTGTGATTTTCTTTTAAAGCCTTCACTCAAAAATCGAGATAGAATGTTTAGGATTGTATTTATTTTTTTGCTCAAAATTAATTTAAGTGAACCAATTTCACCTTCGTGTGAGATGACCTTGGGTAATCATTACAACTACCTTGCATACTTGTGAATAGGATGGCCTAGGTAATTTTTAGAACTTTTTAGGCATAACACCCCTTTCTTGTTCATAATCTCTAAATCAAATTCCTAAAGCAAAAACATCCATCTAATTTATTTAGGCTTAGCATCCAGTTTACTTAACAAGTATCTCAATGTAGAATGGTTAGTATATACAAAAACTTTAGAACAAAGTAAATAAGATTAAATTTCTCAAACACAAACAACTACAGCTAGCAATTCTTTCTCACTTATAGTATAATTCTCTTTGGCATCCATCAAAGTATTATTAGCATAGTAAATTAGTTAAATGTGTTTGTCCTTTCGCTGTTTAAGTACTGAACCTTCTGCAAAATCAGTTACATCATATCATAGTTCAAACGGTAAATTCCAATCTGATGTAACCCCAATCAGGTTGTTACTCAACTTTTCCTTAAGAATGTTTAAAGAATTTAAATATTATTGAGTAAACGTAAATGAAATATATTTTTCTAATAACTTGGTTAAAGGCTTAACAATTTTAGAAAAATCCTTGATAAATATTCTATAAAAGCCTACATATCCTTAAAAAACTTCTTATAGCCTTAACTGAGGATGGGGATGGTAATTCTCTATAACTTTAATTTTAGCTTTATCTACCTCAATATCCTTGCGAGAAATTTTATGGCCAAAAACTATACCCTCTTGTACCAGAAAAATGATAGTTTTCCCAATTGAGCATTAGATTTATTTTCACATCTCTCAAACACTTTTTCAAAATTATTGAGGCATAAATCAAAAATGTCATCGAAAACAAAAAATGATCCATAAATACCTCCGTTATACCCTCAACCATATCATCAAAGATAGCCATCATACACATTTGAAATGTAGTAGGTGAATTGCATAATCTAAAAGGCATCCACCTATAAGAAAACTTATCATAAGGACATATGGATGTTGTTTTCTCTTGATCCTTTGGGGCAATTGGAATTTAAAGGTAGCCCAAAAGTCCATCCAGGAAGCAGTAGTACGTGCCCAGTTAGTCGTTCCAACATTTGGTCTATGCAAGGCAAAGGAAAATGGTATTTCCTTTTTACATAATTCAACTTGTTGTAATTGATGCATACTCTCACTTAGTCTTATAGTAGTTATCCCATTCAGCTTCCTTTTGTTTGATAGTAGCACCTTTAAGAATTTTACGTATTGGGCATCTGTATAAGAGCTTTAACAAAAAGGTAAGTAAATATGAATTTGTTTGAACAGTTCGAGGAATTTACCAAATTACTAATCCATGTGATATTTCTTCAACTTTCTTGGATATAGGACGGTAGGTTGAAATTCTTTAAATTTTGGAGGGTGCACTATATATTTTCTTAAATGTTCTTATTATCCTCCCTCCACTTTGGATATTACTTTCTAATTGCAATTCCTTTCCACTCCTAAGGTTAACTGCCTTCATATATTATTTAGGATTTCTCTTTGTGGTATTAGGCAAACTCCCCTCTTCCAGATAATATTTTTACTGGTTGGTCGGTCTGAATCTCTATGTTATGAATAGAAGCCTCTCTTCTCTGATTTCTCGTGTCTGATTCTTAAATAAATTTAACCACCATCTCTTCTAAAGCTAGGTTCTTAGCTTATTGTGGTAGTTGTTGAAATCTCGAATGAGGGATGATCTTGGCTTGCCCTTGATTTCCCCAAGAGAAATTGAGGTGATTCCTCCATAGATTATATGTATTGCTTTACAAATTATTTTAAGGTCTAGGAGCATTCCCCATATAATCCACATGTTGGGCTTTAATTATTAACAGTTTTGATCTAAATGTTCTAGCCCGCACACCACACACTGTATAACTTAGTGATCATGATTTTCCTATTTGTGTAAGTTCTAATTAATAACCTTAAGAATCCATAAGTGTACAGGTCATTCGTAGTAATTCAAAATGTAAGTCTAAAATCTAAGGCCACAATAATTTGTAGTAATTCAAAATGTATCAAAACTAAAGTAAGTATGTAATTCAATCATGCAACTCAATTCTAAGAATTAATTACGAAAATATTAACAAAGTAGAAGTTGCAACCCACACTCAAGAATCAAACCTAAAAGAATTATCAATTGAGAGAAAGGGGAATTTTTACTTATATTTAATGCTAACCTAATCGATTATGAATTATCAAATTATTGGTCTTAAATAATCCTAGGGTTGATTACTCTCTCTCGAGTTATAACTATTAACCCTAAAATAAAAACCCTAATCAGATTATTGAAAATTGCAATTTCTCAATTAACTATCTATCCAACACCTTAATTAGATTTGAAGTTATCCAATAAGCTATCAGGAACCTATATGAGATCTCTCTTCATATAATTACCGATTTAAATTTCTCATTCTTATTAAATCACCTAACTCTCGTTAGCCTAATTTAATTATTTTCATTCGATTTGCCCTCTCATTCTATTACAAAATTATGCAATCACAGAAATCAATCACCACAAATCCAATAAATATAAACAATCATATTTTATTAAATCAGAGATTAAAAACTTGAAGGTGAGTATATAATATCTCAACATTCACAAATCCTATCGTCAAATTGCTATTCCCAATTTTATACAATAATAAAATTGGAAAATAATAGGAAATAAGATCTTGGATGGAGATGAGTGGCTGTGATGTTAGGAAACTCCAAATTTGGGAAGTACGTCGATGTCGACCTCTACTCCACTTCTCTCTTCCTTCTTCTCTTTCTCAATCTTTCAACAATCCTCCCTATGGTTTTCTCTCAAAAGTGACTGATGCAAAAACTCCCTTTTCTTTGTTGTTCTTTAAATAGTCTTTTATTTTTTAGGTTACCTTAGGGTTTTTTAAGATCCTAAAGGTCCAAAAATTCCTGGAAAAGTGAAGTTTGTAAGCATCTATGCATCTGCCCAATGCAGGCTACAACCATGGCCTACTTCTAAGCCTTCTTTCACGATCGTGGCATACATGCCATGATTATGGGCTAACTCTAGTGCTTTTGTCATAATCGTGGGTCGTTGTTTCAGCCCGATTGTCTCTAAAACTTCTCTGTTCTTCGTTGTTCACCTTGAAATACTAGCTAACACATCAAGGTATCTCAAAAACCTAATATTTAAGCTCAAAGACTTGTACTAACCCATAAAACACTCTAACACAAATATTTACAAACTAACACAATTTTAACCTAAACACATATTAAAAGATTGAATTAATAACTAAACACATATCAAACTATGCCTTAAAGCGTGATGCAATTTACACTTATCAAAATCCCATGCTTTAACGTTTTCTTGTCCTCAAGAAAACAAAAGAAATTAAACAAATCAGGAAAACACAAAACATGCATATGCAATAATGAGACAACGGATTCAACTTAGAGAAACATATTCAACTATAAACACATTCCTTCAAGTCGTTTTAACTTATTAACAAGCGAAATCCACGTTTAAGCACCTTGGACTAAATATACAAACAAATCAACATTTTAATGTTAAGTCTATTCACCTCTATCACTTGCACACACATATTGATAATCATTCAGTCAAAACAAAAGTGTAGCTATTCCTCTGTAGGATTTCATTAAAAAAAGTCAAGCTACTAACATGTTGAGTAGGTTTTTATTTGAAAACATTTTTTTTGTTTATTTTTCTTCAAGGACCTGAACTTAGTCTTTTTACACAAAGGCAAACATTTGTGATGAATGTCAATTCGGTTACTCAACTACGTCATACAGTTATTAAGCTACTTAGTTGGAATGTAATTATAGCCTTTTTACAATGAGGGCACATATTTGTGATGGATGTCAATTTGGTTACTCAGCTTCATCACATTCTCAACTGACTACTAGCTCTATTCATAACCCGAAGGCTAGCAGAATAGTTATTTTAGTTAAAATTATACAATTTTTAACACAAAATTTTGCCTACCTTATTTCTTTAGCTAATCATTTTCATGAAAATGCACTAATAATGCCACTTATTTGTTTAGTCTAAAATTATAAATGAGTATTGCAAATTCCTCGGGTGAATGGACTAACATCATATCCTAATTAACTAGCATATGTAGCCCTAAGTAACTAAGGTCACTAATTTCACAAGCTAATAAATCTTCACAACCTAAAAGGCTATGTTTAAGGCTAATTTATCCTATTAAGTCCTAGTCATTGACGCATTCACAAAATTCACATCATGCAACCTAAACAAACTATAATATAATATGCAAAATTCACACTCAAGATAAAAACACATAACCCTCCCCATACTTAAACGACACATTGTCCTCAACGTGAGAAGGGTACATAAAAACACCAGGGGAAATAATCACAATATACAAAAAACATAAGAAGAAAATACTAACAAAAATGAAAAGAAAGGGTTAGAAAGCGAAACCGTTTATGGTGATGAAGGTGGTGATGGCGATAGTGTTGAGACCAAATCCGTTTGACATCGAGAGTGTTTCCCTATTGTATAAGTAATTCAAGAAAGTAAAAGAACTAGCAATCCAAATCATTTAAAACTTATTTTATAATTTAGAACAAACCTAACTATGCAACAATTTAAATCTAACAACTAAACTTGCTAATTTAGGGTCATTAGCTTGACGTTTCATCCTTGAAAGCTTAGTCGGGATTAGTTATAAATGACGTGATTTTTTCCTTTTCATTCAACATCAATTTTGTAGCCTGTACGTAAGCTACAAATGGCAAAATAATTAGAAGGACAATATTGATAAAATTATAAAAACCAATTAAGCTAAGTAATGTCCCTTTTTTCGAGCGAACTGTCAATAAAATAGGGAATAGCAAAACTCCCTGTATCTTCCATAGAATCCAGCGATTTTCTCAGTAAGAGGGTGAGTTGTTTTCTTCTTGGGTCTTCCTCATTTGCCCTCATCTCCTCTTCTTCTTTTGCTTCCTGAACAAAAACTTTCATAGCATCTTCAAACATGATGTCTATTGTCATATGTTCTTCATCCTCTCGTCCCTTCAAAGATTCGAGCACCTCAAATTTTCTTAATGAGTCACCCTACTCTAGATTCTTTAATACATCTTTCATGTTAAATGTCACTTGGTCATCACTAATCTAAATGATGAGGTTCTCTTCATAGAAATCCACCCTAATTTTTTCTATGTTTAAGTATGGTATACTAAGATCTAGGGAATAATAGGGAGGGTTGGCATTCTTTTCTTCAATATATTTCTTCGTCTTTTGTTCTTTAATAAGGTAGGGTTCAGTTTGGTTTTCCACTGGTCCTTCTGGCTCTCACCCATTCTTAAGTACGATAGCCTCATATTGCTCTCTTTGATGTATTTCCATATTACTTAGAGAGTCTTCCATACTTCTCTTACAAAATTTACAGGAAAGTTGTCTCACTCAAATCTCTAAGTTATGAATAGACAAGGAATAATTTTTCGTTACTTGCTCAATTTGCTCTTCTAGTCTCTTCTGGCCCTCTTCCATATCCGTGAGCTTATCTAGGATCTTGTCCAATTTAGAATCCCATGAACTGGACTCATCATGCTGAAGTCCTAATAGTTCTTGACATTCTATATGAGTCCCTAAATTGTTGGACCAATAGAAATCGAGGTGGTTCTGCCACCCCGAAGTCTACATATTCTAATAAGGATCGTTACTTCTCCAACCATATTATGCCTCATTGTAATTCGCAAAAGTACCTTGCTCCCTATAATATCTATCTTCCATCAGTGTTCTTTCCATTTCATCTTGACATCTAGCTCTTCAGATGTCTCATTTCTCATTCTAAGATGTCTTGCTATATCGCTACTTTATTCCTTAAACTTCTTTTTCTATTTTTTAAAAAAGAAAAGATAGTAAAAAAGCCTTAGACTAAAGAACTAAACTAATTGCCTCCCTTGTTGGCCCCAAAATTTTTCTTGATGAATTAAGCATGATTTAAATGAATTATGAGGTTTGATGGATAAAGTTTTGGAACTACTTGTTATGTAAATGTTAGTAGAATTTATTATATGGTTTGGTTGTATTAAAAATGGTAGGAATGCATAAGGGCAAATTGGGCATGACACTTAAGATTTTAAGACTTAAGGCTTAAAGGAAGGTGCAAAATGGACATTGCACACTCATTAAGGGTATAAAAGAAGAAGAAATGGTTGTTTTGCTTGGAAATGGAAGAAGAAGCCGTGGAAGAAGAAGAGAAGAAGAGAAAATTAGGGTTTTTGAAGATCTTGAAGAATTTGACGAATCTTGGAGCTAAACAAGTAAGTACAAGACTCAACCCTTCTTGATTTGTTGGATAAATCATGTTTAGTGACAGTTAGAAGTGAAAATGAAGTGGAATGTGTGAAGTGAGTTATTGTGGAATGGTGTATGAAAATGTTGTAATCCTCTAGGGTTAATGATTGTATTGTGTTGTGAATGATTTTGGGTTGGAATGAGTTTAGAAATGAAGTAGGAATGATGTTTTAGGGTTAAGATGAGTTATTTTTGAGAGATGGGAAGAATATAGCCGAAGAAATGTCGAAAAAAAGTTTCAGGAGGTTTCTAGTCACGCACGTAGCGGCGTGCGCAGGAGTCCACGTCGCGATACGCACAGGAGTCCACGTCGTGGCGCGCGAAAGCATGCATGTCGTGGCGCACAAGCATGCACGTCGCGGCTAGCGGGGTTCGCCGCGGCGAGCTCAGCTTTCCTAGACAGGCATGCTTTGGTATTTTAGGCATAACTTTTGATGTAGATGTCCAAATGAGATGATTTTTGATTTGTTGTAAACTAAAGATAAAGGTCTACAAGTTTGATGTAGAAAGGAAGTTTTGAATTAGTCTTGAAAGTTCTCAAATTTTGGATGGAAATTGAGTATAAATTATAGTTTCACCATAAGGACAGTCCCAATATGTTTGGAGTATAACTTTCGAATTTCTGAACCAAATTGAATGATTTTGGAGTCTTTAGAAACTTAAGAAAATGGGGAACATGTTCTAGAAGAGAATATTATCAGATTTTATCATTTACTTTATCTGAGTGAACATGGAAAATTTGACCCGAATGTTTAGACTTTTGGAAGAGTTTGAGTTTTTAGAAATTATCATAGTGAATATGTAATATTTGGGTCCTCAAATTGTATTCCTATTGAATGGAAATTTTGTATTTGATAAAGGGAATCAAGGAAGGCAAGAGGATCAAAAGGAGAGGCATCTTTTAAACATGTATCCAAGCAAGGAATTCAGGTGGGTACATGTTTATAATTTAAATAAGCTACTACTGTTTTCTTTAAATCAAA
>JANPWT010000006.1:29396754-29409482 GCA_024678245.1 Erythroxylum densum
GCCTGTAAGAGTTTTCCGGCCCATCACCAAAATGTCTTCCATATCCATCCTCAACGTCATTCTCATTTAAGTTCATAGACGTAGGTTCTTCAATTCTCCTTGAAGTGCTAGCAACCAAGGGTTCCCCATGTCGGGTCCACTGAAAATAGTTCGGAACAAACCCTTTTCTCAACAAATGCAACTGAACTTCATCAACCAACAGGAAACATTTGTGCTTGCACTTTTTACATGGACATCTGATCTTTGGCCCATCCATATATGCACGTTGCGAACAAGCATAATGAATGAACGCATCAACTCCCGCAACAAATTCAGGATTAATGAAACCATCCCCGGTTAAACGTCTATACATCCAAGATCTATCGTTGGAACTCATAACTGGAGAGCTGTTATTCTACAAGTTCAAATCCAAAGTTATGCATCTAAGTTAGGCACATATCTACAAACCAAGTCATAACAGACATGTGTTATAAGATGAGTCCCTAACGTTTCATGTCGGAGCTAAGCTACGGAAATATTAATACTCTGAACACAACATATATGATCGTAGATATATATGTAATCACATTGTGGTTGACCACAATGTGATGTTCAATGGATATTCAATCTGAATCAGGCAATAAATTTGGTAACGAAAGCATAACCACTTACCGAAATTGAAATGCGAAGAAATGTTCCTGAAAGATGATAGAACGGGCAATGTAGAAAGACACGGGCGATGAAGATGATAGCGCTGCAATGAAACCCTACAATACAATCTGTCAAAACTTGATTGGACATATTTTACGCAAGGCATGACATAGCATACTTAATGCTAAACATTTATCATCCTCACATAATTACACTAACGCGCTCATGTTCTAATTTAAGCTCTTGCAATAGGACGAGGATCCTATTGAAATTTCGGCAGCATTTTCCCTATAATTCGGACACCCCCTTAAAATATAAGGGTCCCCTGAAAAAGAAACACACTTCTATCTCAACCAGTAATCACACCTCAAATTCACTATCCGTCCAACATGTGCGTTTTCAAGTTTAACGCTTTTGCAGGACATCAATAAACGGTTCAGGGACATGCAGTGGGAACAGCATTTGCCAGATCATTAATTGCCAGATCATTAACAAGCGATAAAATTACTAACTACAGCATAGGCACTAACCGTAATTCAAATGCGGATAAATGTTACTGCAGTACGACACGACCAATGCACAATGTCAGGGGCAATGAAGATGATAGATCTGCAATGAAATCCAACATTAAATTTCTTCAAACCGTTATTTTAAATTAACTATTACGCAAGGCATGATATATTTTACTCAATGCATCTAGTTGATATTATACTCAAGGCTTTATATGCAATGGAACTCATTTCAGTATTAAAGGTCTTACTCAACTTGTAAATGTTAATTATATACAAAGTACATATGAAGGACCGTAAACTAACTTATACCAATTAAACCCTTCAAAATGACTTCATAATGTAAGTTAATAAAAATTAGATTATTACACCTTTTAAAGTTACGGTGAATGTTAACTAGAAGACATCAAATACAATTCCAGGAACATGTCATAGTCAATGCCCGACATTTATCATCCTCACAAACTTAAACCATCAACTAATATCCTAAATGAGTTTCATAATTGTAAGTCACTTCCAAAATATGATCAGAAGATAAAACTAATGAGCTGATGTTCTCATTTAACAATTTAACCATCATCTAATACGATAATCCTATTGAAATTTCGGCAGCACTTCCCCTATAATTTGGACATCCCCCTTATGATATAAGGGTCTCCCTGCAATTAACAAACATTTCTATCTCAACCAGTAATCACAACGCAAATTACATCTCCATACTACATGTATGATGTCAACTTTCACATCATGCAACTCATCACATACACGATTAAGGGACATGCTATGGAAAGTTCATGTACACCCACATGAATCAAGAGCAGATAACAACATAAGAAAAGCGATTACGCAATGACCTCAATCGAAATGCAGAGAAGTGCTGCTGAAGTACGTTACTGCAGATGAAGATGATCAAGCTGCAATGAAAACCAACATTAATAGTGTCATTCATTGCTCAATTGGAAAGCAAAATGAATATTGCTTAAGATAGGATTAAGCAAGGTTTAAGGTTCAATTAAATGCACAACCACTTTCGACGACAGTAACGCTATTTCGGTCGGTATTTCCAGTAATCATGGGAAAAGAAACTTAAGCTAAATTAGCGGATCATGGTATGTTATTTAAAATGTTACTTGTCTCAAATTATGATGGAAATGAAGAGGAAAGTGAAGGGTATTAATTCTATCTCATAGCCTTATTCTATCACTTCTTGTATATACTATAATTTAATTTTAATACTTTTTCTCAGATTATAAAATGGATAAAAATGTAACTAATTAATGATTATGTTATGAATGGTAAAGTTATATGGTGTTTGCTTTAATTAGAACCAAATAATTAGGTCACAATACTTCTATTTGATTTTAACCAATCTTACTATTTGTTACAAGTTTATGGACTTAAACAACACTAGGTAGTTATTTGGGTTATGCTCAAATGTTTTTGTAATTTGAGCATCTTTGTCAGTATGTCAGACATATTTCAATTTGTGAAGTGTATCTCTTTATTATGTTGTCTATAAGGATTGCTCAAACTTGTATAGGAATAAATGATCATCCTTTAGTGTAATATTACTTTTTTTTGGTACAATTTGATGATATTATATAATTTTACTTTATATATGGAATACTCGATATTTTGAATTAATAATATTTCTCTACGAATAAATTTTATAACAATAACCAAATAATTCACAATACATATTATATACAAAATGTTGCAAATTACTAAATATCATGGTTTATAAAAAAAGTTGCAAATAATGTTTAGCTACGTTTTTACATTTTTGTAGTTAAAAGTCTTTCCTTATGAAATTAGAAAACGTAGTTAAAACTTTTTATTTATGATAGACAAAATGTAGCAAATAACATATCACTATATTATAAAAAATGTAGCCAATACTATATAGCTATAAAGGAAAAAGCAGTCACCAATTTTTCGATTGCTACGTTTTGTTTTTTTTGTCAATCAATTTGGCGCCAAATTTTTTTGCTAATGTTGAATAGTCTTCATTATTTAGCTATGTTTTTCTAGTGCCTTAGCTATGAAACTATTTCGTAGTCATTATGTTTCGTCTATGATTACTAAGAATGTTGTCTATAATTTTCAACTTCAGAAAATTGGCAACACTTTATGTGACAAAATGAAAACATCAAAAATAACTATAGGCGACATTTTTGGACTAATTGGCTACTCTCCTTTTTTTTTAACCTATTGTCTACTTTGTTGTAGTAAATTAAGGATGATTAACAATGTAATTGAAATCTTCGTCCATTTTTTTATGCAAATTCTAACTGATATAATATCCCTTTATATAGAGATCAAGGCACACACACCCAAAAAAAAAAAAAAAAACCTTCTCTTGAATTTCCTTTTTTTTTTCATTTATGATGGTTTTTGAGATAACACCAGAAGATGCATCTTTTAGAGTAAGAAATGTGTGGCACATTAGTAGTCCAGTTTTGCAGTGTTAGTTCTCTAGTCGATTGTTAAAAGGTGATGCATGTTTGGACTCGAAAAATATAAATCTCCATCCAAATTAATCCAAGTAAAAAAAGTAAACATAAACATAAATATCTAATAAATTTACCTCTCTCTTCTGTTTTTAATGTGCAACAACTCCTTGAGAGCCTCTTTCATCTGCTAAAATCCTTGGAATTATGGTTAACTAGTGCTACCTGCCATCTATTTCACCTGTAAGGAGGTCACATCTAGAAACCATTTCTGTTTTACTCTGCCCAGTAACGGGCTTGTCTCTGACAATTCCCAGGAAAAACTATTTCGGAAGATAAGAAGTAAAAGAACTCTCTATACAAGATATACCTATGTTAGAATAAGCTGGATAGGGATGGAAGATTAGATCCTATTTATTTTGTTATTTCTATTATTGCATATATAAGTTGGTATTTGTTATCAAACTTGAATTTTCATTGTGTTCTAGCTTTACTATATAGTAGTACATAAGACAAGAATAACTAGCTAAGATATGTTGATGACAGATAAAGAGAATGAGAGATATGGTATGTATAATGACCTCATTATAATTATGGGGAGAGGGAGAGGGAGAGGGAGAGGGAGAGAGAGAGGGAGATCTCAAAATGTAAGGGAAAAGGGTTTGGTGGGACGAAAGAGATCACATGATGAGTTTAACTATATGAAGGAAACTTCTGGTCCCCTCTGGTTTGTACAATTGTCTAGCAGTCCTAGGTGTTGTCAATTTCTGGTGGCAGAGAGTCTGGTCTTTTGGTTCAGTCAAATTCATCACTCCGATCTCTTTGCACATTCCCCTCTCATTCCATTGTTTCCAAGCACCAATCTCTTCTGTCCATCTGCCAGCAATATTGATGATGAACAATACCAACAAAATTATTTATTTTTACTTGCTCCAATTCACTGTATGCTTCTTTATGATCTCTTCAAGTCACATTACAGTGATGATAGAGACTAATCCTTGAAGGATAAAAACAAAATTTTCAACGCAAACAGCTAGCGGACCGTCCTTACCAAAACGTTTTCAGATTAGTTGCTGCTTCTTGCTTTTCTTTTCGGGTAAATAAAATGAAATTTTTTATAAAAGCAAATACAAGTCCAAAAGGAATCTACAAAGATTCTAAGATTTAGTACATATATATATATGTATTTATGCGTTAAAATTTTGTACTTTACTCCAAACAGAAGAAAAGAATATTATTGAGCGAGTCTTTTCTAATATTGTCATTAAAAAATTCCTTATAATCTGAAATTAGTCTAATAGATTCTTACCATTTAATAATTGCAATAGAAGAATAATATTTCAATGTAAACTTCAATTATTGCTTAATTTTGTTTTGACAGTAGTGAACACGCTGATTATTCAGTCATAGAAATTTCTTTAGTATCTTTATAGATTACATAAAACTTCTTTAAAAATAAAATCGTGGGGATGTTAGTGCAATTAAACCTTATCTTTTTATGGTACTAGAAGCTCTATCTTAATTGTTATATATATGTGTGTGTGTATCGCCCCTCTATTACGAATTCATGAATGGAATCACTTGGCAGGTAAGTTATCCTCTAGTTACTGACGGGGCACTAAAGCAGAATGTGCAGATTATAGAATAGTTGAAGTTCCAAGTCAAACTTACCCAGCCATTCCATTCAAGTACGTTCGTGATGCGTCATGAAGGACTCTGGCTATGTGTTTTGGGTTATTAGAATGTCTAGTGGGTATTTGGCTGCACTACATGACAGTAAGTACTTGGTAAAAAGAGGATACAGGACATTCATGCTACATGTAGAACGATAGAAATATAAATTAATCTCTCATGGTCTTAATACGAGCCTTTAATAGTTGAAGAATAATGCTAATCATACTTTAATATTAGGCCTTAAATACTACATCAGCATAAGCTCGTCATATTTCAGTAACATAAACATTTATTCTTTATTCCCATATTTGTCAGAAAGTATCTGCAGGTTACAATCATGTAAAGTTAGCTTGATAAGGCATCTTTTATACAAGCAATGTAGTACTTAAGGGACAGATAAATTTGTTAAACACATAGAGTCAGATATACATACATACAAAAATATTTTAAAAAAAGTTTTAAATTAAGTCATTAGTCATGGTTTTAATTAGACAAATTATAACAATATAGTAAAAATTTCACTGATATATGAATTCTGAAAAGGTTCAATAATACATAACGTTACCTCTAACTAATACAGAAATTGTTTATGCATGACCTCTATTTAAAAAAAAAGATAAAGATAAACAAGGTCAAAAAAGTCATTACAAGATAAAGATAACAATAATAATAATAAGGAAATGTTTACTATTCTGAATTACAAGACACAAACACATTGGAAGATATTGCTCAATATAACACTTATTGGGTAAAAGTTATTTGCTGAATTGATATGTCATATATGTATTCCTTGCAGTTTACTGCCAAATTCTAAAAAAAATTTATAATTTATCTCTTAAATTTTCTGGTACGACTATTCTTCACATATACATATATATGGAATAGATATTTTGTAAATGCGCGATGGTAAATGTAAATTTACCAATATCTGGTTTTTACCTACTCTTGTCTGTCTCGTATATATATCAAGTCAACTCTAGTTTAATATTAAAGTTAAAACCAGAAATAGTGAGACATAAAATAGATGGGATTGATGACTCAGAAACAATCAGATGTAACGGCTCAGACATAGTTTTTCTTCCCCTTGATTAGTTCATATCATAAATACTCACAAACTATGGCTTGATTACGATATATGTATATAAGTTTAGATATCTTTTTGTTAACAAAAGAATATGGTATAAATAATTATTCAGGAAAATGACTAGGAGTTTTAATATAATTTTGGTCTTTCTAAAAAACACTCATAATTACGTTAAAAAATTTATAAAAAAATACATCAAGCTCTTAGAATTAATGTTACAATATCACCTTCACAGTATATACCAAATCAATAATCAGTAGATGTTTAACTCTTATTCTGCTTGTATGAATGCTAATTTAGAAGTATCTTAAGAATCAATTTATACGTAACTGCAAATCAAATTCCTCAACAGCTCCCCTATGTCTTCTAATTAATTCACAAGCAAACTGACAGGAAATTCTTGAATATATGGGTCCAAATTAACTTCGCGTAGCTTGTTTTAAATATTCCACAATGTTGAGGATCTATATTTTGTGATGCCTAGTTAAATGGACAAAACTTTGTATAGAAAAGGGAGAGAAAACATTAAGAAGCAAAAGTCATCTATAACCAGATTAATTCCCACTCGAACCGAGTAGATCCCTTACGAGAGGTAAAGCTTTAGTCTTAAGTTTTAAACGGTTATATACATGAGAGCAATTCGAACTCGCAACTTCATTTAAACCAGGAGAATCCCTTACTAACTCATCTTAAAAAAAGAAAAATTAAAAGAAGGAATATTGATGGAGATAGAGAGGAGAGAAGAAGGAGAGTATAGAGAGAAGCTTTTAGGCTTGCATTTGACTTTTACTTTTTGCATATGTTATTTGGAACAGTTTGAACTGTGAGCCCTAATTTCAAGCAAAAGTTAGCATGCATGAAAGAGAGAAAGAAAGCAACACATGACTATGGAAGAGAGATACTGGTGTCTGCTATCTGCTGCTGCTAGTACACATAGATCGTAGATATGGTTCAGCCAAGTTGCAGACCAAAAAAGGAGGTGTGAGATACAATGCTTATTGCCGAGCAAGAGACCATCATCTTTCAGATACGATACGAGCCCATGTCACCGCCTTCACTATGTTAAGCATTTAATTCCATCACCCCCCATCTTTTTCTTCTACTTTTGTCTTTCCCTCTAGTCTTTATTAAAAACGCACATAAATTTACTTTTATCTCTCTCACTTGTCCTTGCGCCCCAACCCTACATGATTATTGCTATCTCAGATTTCAGGATCAGCGTAAATATAAAACTTGAGTAATTCTTAGACAAAACTGCTAGTATATACGTTCAAGCTCTAAAGTCTAGACGTAAACTGTATAGGGAAAGACATGTCTAATGTCTTCAACAGCTAACAAAACTTTATTTAGAAAAAAATAAACAATATTTAAAAATGAACTTAAAGGACTCTAATTTACAAAATATAAAAATATAATTATCTTATTCACGGATTCATAATGCTGAGTCTAGATCTCCTGTCTAATATTATAGTGTTTTATTGTGTCCAATGAATCTTAGCCGTTTATTTATGTGGGTCCTATATAGGTCCCGCGTGGACCCCACGTGAGTTTCACAAAATAAATGGTTGAGATTTCATGAGACAGAATAAGACAGGGTAATATTGGACAGAAGATCTTGGTTCCATAATGCTTTGCCGACAAAACAAACTTAATTATCTAGAAAAAAAAGACATCTATTCTTGAATTAATATAAAATCCAAGTTTGAATATGCTGTAATTAACAATATTGAATTAGAACTCACACAACATATTGGCTCTTTTTCTTTAAGTTTCTTTTTTTAGTATTGTATTATCATTTATACCATTAACTTTCTGGCTGATCTTTCCTCCTCATCTTGGAATTTGAAGTTGGTTTGAGTGTAATAATACCAGATGCAGCCATATAATATGCTAAATTTGCCACCCAAGAACAAAAATACTCTCTAAACTAAATCCATTGTCACTTCAACATCAAAGTCAATTCCAAAGAAAATTCCCGTTTTAGATACCTAGTTTCAACATCAAACTTTCACATCCAGTTCTATTTTAGATCTCTTCGTTGGAGAACACAACTTACTTTCTCTTATTCACAAACTAACCACACGCATATTCAGTTGCCTAAACCTGTCAACATTAGCCTTTTTGAAATTCTCTTAAATGTAGTTTCATTGATCCAACCAACATGGTCCATGTGCATTTTAAGGAAAATCCCATTCTTTCATATCCGCAGTGGACCACTGCACCAATTCCGTGTAATTTAACACCAACTACACCAGATAAAAGATCCCAACTTCCAACAAGATACAAAATCAGGAGCCAACCCATCACCTTACATACAGAGCAATGAGTTCATATAATAAAGGAAAATGTCAATTAATTCTTCAATGGAAGGAACTCAAAAAACTGGTGAGGAGCCAAGTTGGCATTCATGGCTGCAGAAAGTGGCATCTCAGTCTCTTTCTCGTTACTGATGTCACTAACATCATCAACGCAGCTGTGAAGAGGAAAGAGTTGAAGGGTTTGAGACTCATCACAAAAACCATTTTCTTCATTGATTGCAGTACTGTTATTGAACTGCATATAGCCGTGCCCATATTCTCCGTAAGGTGCTATAAAGATGTTGAAGTCATTAGCCTTAATGAGGTTTTGGTCCATTGTTCTTATTGTTGGTGCTTGTGTTCTTGCTGCTGGGGTTGCCGTTGTAGTAATAGTAGGAGTAGGAGTGGTTGCTGTTATACTAGTGGTAGTGTTTATGTGGTGGTGGGTGGTAAGATATGGACAAGGAAACTGCATCATCTGCCACGTGGCATTCCTTTCAATAAGGCTCTTCCTTTGCTGGGATTCTCCATCTAACTGGATCCGCCCCTCTGCCCTACATTCTGCAACTACTCCTGCTTTTGTTGCCCTTTGTATTGAAGCAGATTCCTGGAATTTATTAATCACCCCATGCAAAGTAATCAAAATATGAATTGAATGCTCCTAATTTTCTGACACGTTAGGCCACTCTTCATTTTGTGAAATGACGAGAGTAATCAAGCAACTAGCTGGCATTTACAAGCTCTCTATTTTGCATTAACAGGGTTATTCTTGCCTTTTCACTATAGAAGGTGCCTCTATTTCATTTTCATGGGAATACATGGGGTGCCCATAAGCACAAATACTGAGCGCAGGACCCAAAGAGATCCAGCAAGTTTTACAAACAACAGACCCGACAGAAAGGAAGGAAAGCAGCTTTTAAACCCTTTTCATTTCCCAACAAATAAAGCTTTCGTAGCTTCTCCTCTCTTCCCTGCATATATTAACTTTTTTATTTTTGCTTCATAACCTTAAAAAAGATTTGACCTTGGTAATCATAAGCTCGTTATCAAAGGTTAATTGGTTTTTTTTTACCGATATTTTTTGGGGATTACATAAAAAAAAAACATATATGGGAATCTGAGGTCGAAAAGGGGGGGGCCTTGGTCTATTGAGAAAGACAAAGAATGGACCTCTGCTAATGTACTGCAGTTTGTAGAGGGTGCCCAGTTCTTGGTCTGTTCACCTTCATAGCCTGTCCTACTTGCCCCTGTAGACAAAAAGAAAAACAAAAAGAATGCAACTTTACATTCCTAAAACAAACAAATGTAGCGCTAAAAAGCAATACATCAAACATGTCTAACTAACAACAAAATGGAATAATTGTAAAAAGCCACACATAACAAAACACCTTTCTCTTTTTCGAGGCAAAGATTTGGAATAAGTAAGCTACGGTACTAGAAAAAGGGTTTTGTTGCCTACCTAATTCTTTCCTTTCCATGATTTCAATATTGTCATTGCGTTGTTGCTGATCATCAGGACCAGATTCCATCTGACGGCGGCGTTTTTGCCTCTCTCGCGCTTTGTGATTTTGGAACCAGTAGAAAACATTCTTACCTTCAATTTTTCCGTATCTTCGAAGTTGCGCAGTGATGTGTTGAATCTCATCAGCTGATGGAGTTCTTATCCCTCGTCTGTATAATTCTTCAAGGGTTCTGAGCTGCTCTGGTGTTGGATTCCATCTCGAGCTCACGACCACTGGTTGTGTGTTATAGTCTTTTTTCCCTTGATCAGACACTGTTGCTGCAACATGAGTGACATCAAAAGCAAAATGCAATCCTGAGATAGGTTCATAGGAACTCAATCCTTAACAGGGAGATAAATAAGAAACATGCATACCCAGATGTTGATTTAGTGATAAGAAATCAGTGCCATGAAGACGGCCGACCCGAGAAGGGCTAGAAGATGGAGTGTTGTTGGTAGAAGGCATTGGCCTTGGCATGAGAGGCCTAAGCTTCCTGCCATGGAAGTTATCAGACATGTTGAACTCGCCACCGTCGCTATAGCCCATCATCCACATTTTGATACGAGTAATGATGTAGGTCTCTACTTCTGACTATGACAGGAAAAGGATTTTGTTTGAGTCTGAGGTCTGAATGTAAAAGTGATGATATGAAAAGAGGACGAGCATAGGGTGTTAGAGCATGTAGCAGAAACGAATAATAAAACAAGAAAGAGAAGTAAAGGGAGGTTGTTTGAAAGATCTTGTAGTCTCTTTTTCAATCTATATCTCCTTTTACCTTGGAGGGAAATGTGAGACGAGGTGATAGAAGGAACAGGAATGGAGAGCATGCAAGGGAATAGTATGGAGGTGGTTGAAAATGGCAAGTCCCTACCTTTATAACATAGGGTAATAGATGATGGTCATATATAGCATAAAACTGATGCTTAATAATAAAGGTGTTGGTAGCTGAGAGATGAAACAGTAGTAGCATTTGATTTGAGATTGAGATTGAGATGGGGATGGATCATTCTACTGCAATGTAGATAGAGAAAGGGATAGATTACATTACAGGGTGTATGTGTTGGTTTAGTAAGGAACAAGAAAAGCGAAGAGAGAGCAAAGACATGAAGCGAAGAGAGAGCAAAGACATGAGGTTGACTAGGCCAATTTTGAGAGAAGTAGTAGTAGTGGTAGCAGAGGACAAAAGTTAAAAAAAGTTGAGAGAGAGGGAGAAGCGTGGAATTCTGGGAGGAAGATATTGGGAGTAGCAAATGAAAAACGACGTGACGATCATGAGGCCTATCATAAGCCTCATCACTCTCTTCTTTACCCTTCTCATTTATTTTTAGGCCTTCTCATGTCCGTCTCGTGCCTTTCACACTTATTCTCAATCCGAACTGCCCCTCTCGTCCCTCTGCTCCCTTACCCTTTTCTTTGTCAACATTCCCTCTTTTTTCTTTTCTTTTTTTTTTCCCCACGTATCCCGTACGGACACCTATATAGTATTAGTTGCTCAGACTCCCATGACCATGCTATATAATCAATCCCTACTCTACCCTTGCCTTTTTGTTGTGAATTATTTCCAATATGCCTCTTTCTTACAAGGTGCCATGTAAAGTACTCATGTGCTGGTGTTGTCCTATTTTGCGTTATAGTATGTTGTATTTATGTGTGTGTGAATGGTAGAATGATGTTGTTACACTTTTACGTGCTATCACAGTTACTGTGTCACAATTTTGGAATCTACCGCTGCTCTTCCCAAATGCCTATCTACTTGTCCACTTCGTCTTCCCTCGTAGGGTCCTGGCCCATAGTATCACAGGCACTACTTATTAGCCTGATCAGGTTATGGGGTCATCATGATGGAATGATTCAATTCTCTCTTCTTGGCCCCCCCATGGGTCCCTGTTTGATCTCCGTTTCATTATTACTTCATTATTGCTACATACATGTTTCTATTTACCACCACACTATAACAGTGGCGCTCAGGGAATTCCTCACTTAAGTAGTAGCTGATATTACATCCATAATATACCAAGAGCTTTATATGAGTTTCGATATATGTTCACCTCTGCTTGATGAAATTTTGGTAGAATATATTAAGAGTTTTCAAGTAGAAATGCTCTTTCTAAATTTTGCTTAAGTTTGTATTAGAGATGCTCTTTCTTAGTATTAATACAGACTTCTTTTCTTCGTCTTTTTCTGATCATGTACACCTAGGGCTCCAATTTGTACGATTATTGTGAAAACGCCTAAGATAATAAAGATGAATACTCACGATTGACATATTTAGTCAGCAGGAAGAAAATTAGTCACACATGGTTATTCATTATGCCATGATACTTATAAGTAAAAATAAACTTCAAAGATGAGTACACAAATTCCAACTAATTTATCTGAAATTGATTTATTTAAACAAAAATAAATCCCATCTTATCCTTATTTCCGCATCGTTCATTTCTCTTTAAAATATTTTTTTTCTAACTATGTCTTACTAATTATTTGCCTAGTCCTCGTACTATTCCGTAGGCTCATCACTTTTAATCGCAATTGGAACATAATAACATACTATTTTATTACTATACGAGCAAAAGCCTTAGCAT
>JANPWT010000006.1:29461588-29475762 GCA_024678245.1 Erythroxylum densum
AAATTGTTTTTGTGTGAATTAACTTCTGATTTTATTGTAGAAAATTACAAAAAGCTTAAAGATCTATTCAACCCCCCCTTCTAGATCGTTTACATTATTAATATAGAAGTAAGTAGTAATATGTGGATTTAATATTGGTTTTCTTTTTTTTTCAATTTTAGATAAGATGCAGGAGTTATTAGAGAAGTCTATGTTTGAAGGGAATGAGCTTGATGCAAAAGAAATTTGTGAATAGTACTTAGAACTCATTCTGGCTATGTGAAAAGCCTTGGCTATAACCCTAAGCCAAATGTTTCAACCTCATCATATAAAACAATCATTGAACACCTTTAATAGGAAAACAACAAGATTAAGGTTGCATTACAAGATAAAGTAATCAGGGGAAAAGAAACTCAAGCAAAATTAACAAAACATGTTATGTTATTCAAAAGATTATTTGGCTTGGATTATGATAGAAATGAAGAGGAAAATGAAAGATCTTAATTCTATCGCTTATACTTTTTCTGTCACGTCCTGCATATACTATAATTTAATTTTAATACCTCTTTTCTTGGTGTATAGAATAGATGAAGATGTAATAGATAAGTGATTATGTTTTGAATGGTAAAGTTATAATGTTTGTTTTAATCAGAACCAAATACTTACTATATCAATACTCAAAATATTTTAATTGATTTTAACTAATCTTTTTGGACGATTATAGGTTCATGGATATGGATAATACTAGGTATTCGTTTGAGTTATACTGTAATATTTTTGTAATCTGAACATTTTTCTCAATTTGTCAGATATATTCTAAATTGTCAAGTAACCTCTTTATTTATTATTTTGTCTATAAAAATTTCTAAAGTTGTCATTAATATCTTTTACAGGAACAAATGATCATCCTTTAATGTTATATTCTTTTTGTTAGTATAATTTAATGATATTTATATAATTTTACTTTATATATTCAATGCTTGAAATTTTGAATTAATAATACTTTTCTACGCATTAATTTTATAATAACAAGCAAATAATTCACAATAAAAAAATATGTCAATATATTATATACAAAACATATTGTTCATTATCATATATTAAAAACATAACAAATATCATATCACAATATTATTTAAAACATAGCAAATAACATTCGATTACTTTATGAAAAATCTAGCTAATACTATATAGTTACAAGGTGAAAATTGTAGCTAAAAACTATTGGTTACATTTTATTTTCACTGTCAACCGTTTATCACAAAAGTTTTTTCACCAACATTTGATTTGTGTTACGTTTTTGTAATGCTTTAGCTACAATTTGTCTACAATTCTAGAGACATTGCCTATAATTTTCAACTACAAAGAATTGTTCATGTTTTGTGTGACGAAACTAAAATGTCATAAGTAGCTATAGTTGATGTTTTTAGAACAATTAGCTACATTTTCTATGGTTAATTGTCTATTTTGTCGTAGTGTTCATAAACAATATTCTTTTCAGATAAACCTTTCTCACTTTCATACACATTATGTTTAGGCAGTAGTTTATCTTATAAACTACAACATAAAGATACTTAAATAAACGCATGGGTGCTTTTTAAAGAACTTCACTAAACTGAGAATTCATTTGAAACATTACTTCTACGTCTATGAACTTTCTCATTATGATAATTACATAAGTGATCCTTTAACTTTAGATCACCAAAGTGTCTCATATAAGAATTTTTATGTTTTGATACTTCTTATGATATTTTATAGTTAAAGGTATCCCAATCAGTAATCATTTGATATAGCTTGAATTATATGGAGATAGTTGTATGATCAATATAGGATTCATCACCCTAAAGTGATTAAGAAAAATGTTTCATTATTTTCGATTAGTATTGATTGAGGAAATCCCTGGCCAAGGTAGAATGACACTTTTAAAATAATTTTTAAATGTCATTAACAGAATCTATAACTAATGATTGAGAACTAACATGATTGGACATTAATTTCATATTCTATGTCTAATCAGAACATTATGTCAAAATGATTGAATTATATGATAAAATTATACGTAAAAAGGTTAGTTAAAACCATCTTTGATATTCCTAAATATTTGGGCGGTTATGATACACCAATCTTAATTTATGAAATAAATTATTTAATTAGAGAATTAAAGATAAATTAAAGGAGTTTAATTTCTCCTTTAATTTATCTAATGTAATAGAATATAAGGTTATAATTTATATCTATTGCTAACATATTTATAACCTAATGGGTCACACAAAGAACAAGTTGAAGAGAGAAGACGTATTTCCATCAAGTTGGACTTAAATATAAAGTTTGAGAAACTTTGGGAATAAATCAGATATATTTAATAAATAAATATTAATATGAGATATTAGATTTTATTTAGGTATAATTGATATATAATTAGTCCAAAACTTATTATAAATAGGCTTAGGTTGTAAAGGAGCTAGCATTTCTTGTCCAACCTTTTATATAATAGACTAGAGTTTTCTCAATACATTCTATAGATATCATTAGAGGCTAAGTACTTATGTAGCTATGGTAGTTGAGATGAGCCAATTTAAGAAATAATTTGAGGAAAATGATGAAAAAGGATCAAGCTTCAAAATAAAGTAAGAATTATGATTTTTTATTATATTTTATATATTAATCATGTTATAGAATTTTAAGTGATCTTTTGAGAAATCAAACAAAAATATTTTGTATTTATTCCACTACACACGGGATCAAATTCTACCCTCAACTTTAATAGTAACATTAGAGCCAGATTTAATTCTACAACTCTATTTAAATTGTTTAATTGTTATAAATATTTTAGAAAGTGAATCAATTTAACCAATTTAACAGTGAAAATCTTAAATTAACCAATTTTTGGTTCAATTTTTAATTTTTCGATTTGATTTAGTTTTTTTATTAAAATTTGATTACTTTATTAATCAATCAGCCAATTTTTGTAAACTAATCATTTTTTATAAATCAAAATAAACTAGTTAATTTTCATTTAATAGTCTTTTTTTCAATTAAACTTTAAATTTTTTTATGAGTAAGGACAATCTTTTTCAATAATTTTTTAAATTCTTCAATTTTATTCAATCTTTAATCAATTTTGTGACTGTTTAATATCAGTTGAATCTTTTAACCTTAAATCTCATGTTTTACTCGTTTAACTTCCAGTTTGGTTTTTAAAACATTGATTTTTATCCATCTTGAATTTTGAAATTTAAATAATAATAAGTTACAAATTGTAACCTAATATTAATTTAATTTGATTTATAAAAAGTTCATAAAAGCGGAGCAGAAAGGGTTTTCCATGAGATGGGAATGTACCAGTTGTGTTCGAACGAGTGTTAATAAGAAATCAACAGGTATTTCAATTGAGGGAACTACCCCATTTATATATTTTGAGATATACTTCTGTCATTTACTCACTTGATTTTTTCTATCCATCTTATATCAATTTCTATCAAATCCATTTAAAAACCCTATCTAAAGATCAAATTAGGTTCAATTTAATTTTTGAAAAGTTTATAATAATATGGTCAACCAAACTCTTTAGAAATTCATTAAAGAGAATTTGAATATCTTCATGAAATTTGAAATCTTCTAACAACCTTTTTGTAAACCCTAAAACTAAATTTAAATAAGAAGTTTGGATGAATACACTCAAATGAATAGGGTCACCCAATCAGATTTGATCTGATTACTAAATGAAAAGTTCAATTTATGGTAATTATCTTAGTCTGGGTTATAAAGTTGAAGGGCTATTAAAAGGTTGAGTTTTGTAGTCGCCAATTGTAATAGATGGTTTCCAAAACTTGCTGAAGGTTAGAATGTTAGACTTTGATTCATATCATTTTAGAATTTATAAGGTGCATTTCATTCACATGCATAACATAAGCATATACACAAATGAATGTTGACTTAGAAAAATTTGCAAAGATTGTATGTGCACTCAATTGACATATTCTAGCGGTATGAAAGGTTTAAAATGATGATGATTTAATTGTGTATTGCTTATGTCTTGAATTTTGGTTTAATAGAATATAATTAGTATTTTGGAGTTAATTGTTACAATTGGAAAATTGACGAATTAAAATGTAAATTTAGTCTAGGAAAAATGTCAAGTGGCAAGAAAAGTTGGCACATGGAAAATTAGGATGACTAAGTCTATAAAATGAGTGACTTTTGGCATAGAAAATTAGGTGACAAATGGTAATAGTGATTGAGTGACAAATGGGCTAAGATATTGGTGACATTTGGCAGCCACATAAGAAGACATGTAGCTTACTCCATTTGTATGACATATGTCCTTCTAAAACAAAGACACCTTGTACCAAATGGTTTAAGCAAAAGCAGAGTCGTGTTTCTCTCTAGTTGCTTCTTTTGCATGCTTTCTTCTTCTCCTCCCTCTCATTACCGAAACACACACATAACCCTTAAAGCTTTGAAATTTTTCTTTAATTATGTTCATTGTCACTCCAAGATCCATACAAGATCTTACACAAAGATACCTATAATATGTTATCATCTCTTTTCCCTTGTTGAAATCATTCTGCTCCCATCTTGTTCTTGGAATTGTGCTTGCGTGCATGGAAGGCTAGGTTAGCTTGATAATTGAGTAGGCATTTAAGTTGATCAAGAAGGTAAAATACTAATCTCTTATGATATAAAATAATAGAACTTGATGATGACTGAATTAGGGATTGATTGATTGAAGTATTGGTGTTAAATGTGTGGTAGAAAATGATGCATGACTGGCAGTTTCTGTTTTGTTTAGCATACATGAAAACCAATAGTTTATGAGCTGTTAAATGAATGATTTTGAGCTAGAAATTGAGATGAAATTTATGAACAATTAAGGTATAATTGAGGTATAATTAATGGACTATTATGAAGGTGTTTTGAATTTGATATGAAAGAGTTTTCTTTTAAATCTGGAAAAAATGAGGACATTAGTGTATTTGTAAGAATGATTATTGGTGACATAAATGAATAGAATTTAGAGAGCTTTAATTTAACTAAGATGGAAGCTATATTAGCATGAATTGAAGTAGCTTTTGAAAGTATAAATTCTGGAAAAATTAAAGTGCTAATGATGATCCTAAGTAAATGAAATTCATGGAGAATTGAGGGAAACTGGATAGTGCACAATAGGGGCACTCATTATCGTTGTGGCCAAAGCTTTTAAATGATAATTTTGGTTTTCCAAATTTGTTAAACCAAATAAGGATAAGTCACTCTACATTGGTGTATTTGGACTTGATTAAGGCTTGAAATGAACCTAGATTGTTTCTTGATTAATTGGTTAAGGATATGTTGTTAATTGATTTCATTGCTTAAGGAATGGATTGTCTTGATATCAATGTATTTAAATCTGAAATTTTTAAGTTGTTAAAGGAATAAAGGTGTTCTTATGAATGCAAATATGATCAAAAGTATATGAGTAAGGTGTATTAGGTATGAATGAATGAGAATTGGGAAATTGTGTGAATGTATATTACTAGAAAAGATTGATGAATATATGATTGGTGAATTTAGAGTAATCAAACTTACTCAAGGTATAAACCTAAATACAAAGTGGTAATATACAAGCTATAATAATTGAACTGTCAAGATTTGTGATTAAGAATACATACTCGAAAAGGTCAATTGAGCATGATACATATACATATGCATGATTGTATATTCATATGATTGAACAAATTAGTGATTGTGAACTATATGTGTATTGCTTAACTATAGATGCACAAGTTGATCGCCAACATCCAGACATTGTAGGATCATCAAAGCAATAACTATTCTGGAGTGTACTGTGAGTTAACCTAGATGCGTAAACTCAATTATATGTGCTTCTGTTCAATTGTATATATAATGGAGAATGTATGAACAATTGAATGATGAAAGCTAGACTTAGATCCGAAGAATTTGATATATGACATGAGCACATTGAATAAAAAATACTAAAAGCAAGATTATACGAATTGATGCATCTTATTATATTGAAATGCATGATTAGATAAAGGAGTCATGACCGGAGTAACCAATGTGTGGAAAAGAGCTTAAAGCTCAAGATTGTGTATAAAAAGCCACAGGCTTAGATAACAATGAGTCATGTATCCACAACAGATATAGGACAATATATGAAAGGAGCCTAGTATCCATAACAAATATGGGACAGTAAATTGGGTTGATTGGCACTCGGGCACAACAAAGTAAAATAAAAAAGAAATCATATGTGCATTTGCATATACAATTATACATGTATCATAGGAATGATTGTGATGAAATTATTGAATTGTTCTGAAATAATGATATGCAACGTTGGTATACATTATTTTTTGAAATATAACAAAATGTGATGTGGTATTCGATACTAGATTTTGTAATATGCTTGTTAAATGAGTTATTGAATTTATTTTGGTGTTCTAACTTGAGTGAGCACATCAATGATGGTTCACACACTGAGTTCGCAAACTCATCAAAATTGCAACATTGATTTTTAGGTTGAAGCGAGATCTAACTTCTAAAGTGATCTAATAGAATTCTAGTACTGTTATTTTGGGGACAAGAATGGCTCAAAGGTCTGGTCAGCTGATACCTGTAAAGTCTAGATAGATGTCTTTTGTATTAGGATTCCATGTTATGACACACCTTGTCTTCAGTGTGTAATTTTTGTACTATATGATTTACTAGGATTGAGTTCAAAATTGTCGTGTATGGTTTACTTGAATTTGGAATGTTAATGAAATATATGACATTATGATTGTGAAGGAAATAAGTATTTTGAATGCTTAAGTTATATTGATGCCTCATACTTCATTAATATGATTGTTCTAACGTACCATTTTTGTAGAGTACATTCTCGACTATTCGTGAATATGTTCGGGCATATACGCTATGGGTATGGTATGTCACACCAATTGTTTTCTTCTTATGATTTTTTTGAGTTTTGGTGAATGCATTGTTGCAAAAGAATTGTTGAAGGTGATTAATTAGTTGCAGTGGTGCTTGAAGATAGTATGTGAGGCAGTAAGGACTGGCTTATAAAACAAGCATCTGGCTTTAGCATAATTTCATTTTTTTTTGGTCTCTTTTTTCAGGTGAACATTTGATCTCACCATCAGGGCCAATGGGAGCACCACTCTCCAATAAACCACCCCTTCAAATCTGACCACCAAAAGCTTTGTGTATACATCACACGCACTATCTAAAGCTTTCGGCCTTCCTCCCACGTGCTAACGCTTCTAGATGCTTTCAATAACACCCTCACCTGTGGCTAAGTTCTTTAGCATTGACTCCTTCCTATCAATGTTTTTAAAGGTTTTATTCCTTGTATTGCTAGTGTTTTTATCCAAATCTATGCTCTTCTTACTACTACTCCTTCAGCTCTATGGTGTTTTTTAGTTCAACATTTGATTTGTCACAAATTATTAATTTATCCTTTGTGTGGTTATTGGGATTTTGGTTTGTGTGAATGTCATAAAATCTAGTGCTATGTTGGTACTGCTTTTATTCCATCTTGATTTGTTTATCCTTGACATTGTTTATGTTTATTAGTTATTCTTGTTACTAGACGTTTCATTTGAGGTTGTCATAAAATTTCTTAGCTTATCATTTTTCTTAGTTTTAAATAGGCTTAGAGTTATTGAGTGGATTGAGTATTGTTGGTGATTTTTGGTCGCTCACACTTGCTTTCTTCATAAATTTCTCCATCTAGTATGTTATTATCCATATTGGTTCAACTCTTTTGTTTATAATTTTCAATATTTTCTTTGTCTTATTTTAATTGTTAGATACTAGATTTTAGCATTCTGTAGAATCCTAATTCCTACTAATGGTTAACTAAATTCTTGATTTGCTTGCAGTCATGTGTACTTGTGATTTTCATACCCATTTATTGTTATGCCCTTTTGGGATTTTATTAACAATCCTTGTTTCCTCTCTGAAGTTATATTAGAGTTGTTTAGGGTCTTATGGGACTTGTCTTCTTAAGCTTATGTTGGGTATTTGGATAGGAGTGGTGGCTATGACTATCTATGATAATGCAAGGGCTAAACCTTTGGTAATTTTTGGGTCTAAGAGAAAAGAAAGTGTTAACATATTACAGATAAGTTCTTAGAACATTGGGATCCTTACAGGGAAGGGCTTGGAATTAGTAGAGATTTATACAAATATAAGATTCATATAGTGCTAATCCAAGAGAGATAGTGAATGGGGACTAAAGCGAAAGAGATTAATGGGTTTAAACTTTGGTACTCAGGGTGTCCGAGATGACAAAATAAGGTATGTATCTTGGTTATTAAGGAACTTATAAATCATATTATGGGGTTAATGCACGTCAAGTAGGTTTGGATGAACAACTTAAATGCTAATTATGGGAAGAGCTAGATTAGGTGATTTAGCATATGAGGAAGTTATTCTAGGAGGAGAATTTAATGGTGATATAAAGGCAACCTCAAATAGGTATCCATATACTAATGGGGGTTTTGGGGTACAAAGATAGGACTAAAAGGATGACTGCTTTATTAGATCTTGAGGTAGCATTTAAGTTAATGATAGCCAATTATTTTTTTAAAGAAAAACAAGGAGTACCTGGTGACTTTTAAGAACAAAGTCATGAAAATTCAAATTGACTACTTCCTCGTAAGGTGGAGTGATCAACTTTAGTGAAAGGATTATAAGGTGATGCCAAATGGTTTCTTATCAACTCAGCATAAATTGTTAGTTTTGGATCTTATAATTAATGGATGGAGGAATAAGATAAGTCCTAAGAGGTGTATCAGAGTCAGATGGTGGAATTTAAAAAAGGTCACAACAAAACAATTTAGGGATAAAGTAATATATGGAGATGAATGAGAATTAGAAAGAGATGTTGACTAGATATGGGAGAGACTAGCAACTCTTTTGAAGATACAACTAAAGAGATCTTGGGGGTTTCTAAAGGGCCTAGAGGTAGTAAAATAGAGTCTTAGTGGTGGAATTAAGATGTACAACAAAAGGTTAAGATCAAGAAGGGTACCTATAAAGCTCTATTGGATAACATCACAAAGGCAGAGAAAGTAGATAATAGAGAAAGGTATATACTAGCAAAGAAAGAGGCGAAGAAGACAATCTTAGTAGTTAAAAGCCAAGCTTATGAGAAATTGTACCAAAGATTAGAGACTAAAGATAAAGAAGAAGACATTTTAAGTTGATGAGAGCTAGGGAATAATAAAAAAGACTTATATCAATTTCATTGTATAAGAGAAGATATATGCTCGTGGCTAAAAATGACATTAAGAGAAGAAGGCAGAGATACTTCTATAGACTTTTTAATAAAGGCATAGAGGACAAGATCTCTTTTGGTGATCTTCGTACATCTAAGAGGTTTTGTAATTTAACTCGTTATAGGCAGATTATAAGGGAAGAAATTAAAAGAGCTTTGAAGGAGATGAAGAGTGAAAGAACATTAGGGCCTGATGAGATACCCATAGAGGTGTGGAAGAGCCTAGGCTAGAAGGTCTTACTTGGCTAGCCAAGCTTTTAATGTGATCCTTTAATCTGCCAAAATACTATATGAGTGAAGATTTAATATGGTAAGTCCTCTATATAAGAACAAAAGGGACATCCAAAATTGTAGCAACTTTAAAGGCATCAAACTATTTAATCACATCATGAAGTTGTGGGAGAAGGTAATTGAGAAGAGAGTAAGAAAGGGTAATCCTATCTCAAAGAACCCGTTTGGCTTCATATTATAAAGGTTCATGATAGAAGCTTTACATCTTATTAAAAGATTAATGGAATATTACAAAGAAAGGCAGAGTAATTTACATATTGTTTTTATTGATTTAGAGAAGGCATGTGACATGGTACCTAGGGAAATCATATGAAGGTGTTCAAAGGTTAAGCGAGTTCTTATGATATATACACGGGTTATTAGGGATATGTATGAAAGGGTAAATACTAGAGTAAGAATGGCAGGAGTAGATATATATAATTTTTCTATCAATATTGGGCTACACCAATGCTCCTCACTGAGCTCTTTTTTGTTTGCAATATTGATGGATGACCTCACCAAGAGTATTCAATGGGATTTGCCTTGGTGTACGTTATTTGCTGATGATATTATCTTAGTGGATGAGACAAAAGACGATGTCAATGTCAAGCTAGGACGTTGGAGGGATACATTAGAGTTAAAGGGCTTTAAATTGAGAAGGACTAAGTACTTAGAGTGTAACTTTTAGGGCCATAAGGTAACTTCCAATGAAAAAAAAGATTGGTTCAGAAGTTATACCACGAAAAGATTTTTTTTAAGTACCTAGGGTCTATTATCCAAAGCAGTGTAGAGAACAATAAAGATATAGTCCACCACAACATATCAAGGTGGTGTAAATGTAGAAGTGCATCAGGAGCTCTATATGACAAGAAGATACAACTCAAACTCAAAGGTAAATTCTATTATTTAGCGATTAAGCTAGTCATCTTATATGGGACAGAGTGTTGGCTTATTATACAAATGCATAACTATAAGCTAATGATGGCAGAGATGTGGATGTTCTATTAGATATGTAACTGTACTAGAAGAGATAAAATATATTAGTAAGACATAATTTAAGGTGGCTAGTATTAATGAAAAACTAAGAGAGATAAGGCTTTCATGGTTGAGACAGGTTAAAAGTAGACACCATGATTCTCCAGTGAGAAGATGCGACAAAATAGTACTTAGAGACTGTAAGAGAAAAAAAATGAAGACCTAAGAAGAACTAGGGGAAGTGATCAAGAATGATATAGCTATGCTAGAACTTATGGAGGACATGACCCGTAATAGAAAACTTTTTCGTACTAGGATATGGATAAAGGATCTCATAAGGTCATTATTGTTCTTTTAGGTCTTTTAAACATTTTCCTTTGAGCCTTTCATTTTATAGTTAGTACTCTTAATATTTTAATTACGTAGTACTTCCCTTTTAGTTATTTAGCCTAAACAATTTCTTACTTAGCCTAATTACTTTCCTAAAATGGCTGGTCTGATTTATTCTTGTACTTGTCTTTTTTCTAGCTTTTGTATTTGTTTACTTATTTTATCTTTACCATGTGTTATATATACTATATTACGTATTACATCAAATTTTTATATTTGTATATTTTTATATATACATATTTATTTATATTTTTATCATGATTATTTTACATTACATTTGAGTCTATCGGAAATAACCTATCTATTAGTTAGGAGTAAGGCTGCATACTATTAGGGCTCTCTAAAACCTTCATTTCAGCGAGACTCTCACTAACTATTAATGTTGTTGTTGTTAAGGCGTTAAAGGGGCAACATGCACAACTATTTGTTGGAAAAAAATGAGATTTGACGGTAATGTTGAGGAAGCAACCCCTTCCAGGTGCAATTGATCGGTGATAAAGAACTGTTGGTGGCACAGGCAGGTGCTTGATAGATGGCTAGTGCTACACTGAAAGAGAAGACAAATGGCGATGAGTTAAAGGTTAAATGCGGTGTTGACTATTGAAAGAGGGTTTCAACAGTCTTTCATTTAGGGTTTGGGCTAGGCTTTCCTAACATGATGAAGAAGGAATTGATTGGTTACAAGAATAAAATTATTCTAATGCTAGAATTGGGGGTGTGTGGTAATTGGGATAGGTTATTCTAGGGATGTAACAAGATATCTCGTAGCTAGGATAAATGTATCCTAAAATTAGGATAAGAGTTATTTGGATATTGAAATAATGTATTTTTAACCTAGATTGGGCTTGTTTGGCTTTGAGATTAGGAGTAATCCAATTCTGGAATAGTCCATAATCAAACATAATTTAAAAGAGTTTTAACTTCAAAAATAAATTCCACATTTATATTTATTACTTTCTAATGTGATTATGATTAACAATTAAATTGATTCCTAATTAAAGTTTAGAGAAAAATTTCTAGAATAAAATTTTAAAACTAATTAATTAGATTATTAAAAATTAAGAAAAGTATTTTCTTAAGTAATTAACAAAAATGTTTCTTGATTCAATTTATTTATTTCAATTTGATTGTGATAAATTAAATTATATTTTTATTTTTATTTTTATTTAGAGAATTATTTTATTTATTTAGAAATTGTTTCCTTATTTATGAATAATAATTTTCTTGATTTGTTGGAAAATGTTTTTTCTTGATTAAATTTGAAAACGTATTTTTATTTATTAATTGAGAAAATAAACTTTCTTTAATTTTTTTTAAATTATTAGGAAAGATTTTCTAATAAATTAAGAAAATTTTGTATTTAATTTTGAAATTAGTTTCCTTTAATATAAGAAAATAGTTTTCTAATTAAAGAAAATTAATTTCTAATTAAATTAGAGATAGTTTTCCAATTTGATTAGAATGTCTTACTTATAAAATTTTGAAAAGGAGGTTTTTTAAATTATAATAAGCAAGAAGCATAATTTATTGAAAATTATTTCAATTAATTTTTGTTAAAGGAGTTGAGATAGTTGGAAATAATTTTCAATTAAATTTGAAATTTTGTTTTCACATAAAATTAAATTTCTATTTGAAAAAGGAATTTAATTCATCTAGGAATCAACAAATTTAATATAACTTAATTATCCAAGGAGTTAAAAATATTATTTTAGATTATAAAGTTCAATAACTAGAATTAAACAAGACTTGATGTTCATGTTTTAATATATATTTGATGTATTATGCATGTATAATTGCATGTTTTACATGTATAATATTATTATATGTAATTTTGTATTTGGTGAAGTACATGCTAAGAATGTAATTATTGTCTTTTATTATTTAAGAATAAAGCTAGAGTTTTATTTACTGTAAGGCTTGTTGAGTGACTCAAGACCCGTATAACCCGAATATGTTTTATCACAAATTAAGAGGTCATACTTAACTAAATTTATATGATTTGGATAAGTGACTCATGATCATACGAATTTAGTTGGCTTGTTGAGTGACTTAAGATCAACTAAATTTAAATAGGATCCTAGCCCACTAGAGAGATTACTGATTAGACTAAATTTTTTGAATAGTAGTAAGGGCCATTATTTCAAATAAAATAGTGAGAGTTGCTAAAAATATATGATTAAAGTCTTAATTTTATTTAGTAACTATGGCATATAACTAATACTTGTTTTTCTTACATTTATATTTTGTTCTGAGTAAAAATTACCTTTGGTTAGTATAGTTGATACCAAGTTAGTAAACCAAATATCTTAAATATAGGTCAAGTTTGAGAAGAGTTCTTAAATATAGAGAAGCTGCAAATCTATTATATAATTTTGCTATTAATTTCTATTAAGGATTTGACGAAAAAGTTTTAAAGATATTCTAATATCAGCATTATGCAGGATTTTATTTATACGTTGTCTATTGTTTAAGGTGAGGAGGAACATGGTGATAGCACTATAAAGAAAGAACAAATAGCCTATTTAGAGGCTAATGAACCTATATCGAGGAAGAAAGAGTTTAAAAAGATCGACAAAGCAAAAAGTAAAGGTTTAAACCCTCAATTAAAGAACCATCAAAGTTGAAGTTGACAAAGCTACCTAATCACTTAGAATACTCATTCCTACAGAATAATTCAAAACTTCTAGTGATTATTGCATCAACTTTAAAGTCAAATTAAAAAAATCTATTAAATGTGCTTAAGGAGAATAAGAGGGTCATTGTTTGGAAGATTTCTAATATTAAAGGAATTAACCCTTCCTTTTGCACTCAAAATATTCTGATGGAGGAGGATTTAAAGTCAGATGTATAGACCTAAAGAAGGGTTAATCCTAATATAAAGGAAGTGGTAAAGGCAAAGGTAATTAAGCTCCTAGATGTTGCTGTGATTTATACTACTTTTGACAATTCTTAGGTGACTCTTCTACAAGTTGTACCAAAGAAGGGAGGAATGAAGCTAGTACCTAATAAGAAGAATGAATTTGTTGGCCCTCGAATTTTTTTTCTTAATGAATAAGCATGATTTAAATGATTTTTGAGGTTTTGATAGATTAAATTTTTCGAGTTAATTATTATGTCAAAGTTGGTAGGATTTATTTAATGGGTAAGTGGAATTAAAGTGTTAAGGTTATAAGGATGTTCGAGGATGTTTTTGGCAAGAAACCTAAGGATAAAGAACATAAGGCATATAAGGAAGGGTAAAATGGACATTGCACACTCATTAAGGGTAGGATTGGAAGAG
>JANPWT010000006.1:29512149-29531043 GCA_024678245.1 Erythroxylum densum
TAATTATTCAAAAAACCTAGTAATTCATTATCCAAAATTTTAGTACCATATATATAAACAAATAGCCACAATCATCTGCATCATATTAGTATCATATATAAAAATAACTAGCCATAATTGGCTATATCATATTAGTACCATTTATGTAAATAACTAATAACAATTATATAAAATGCTACCATTCATTAGCTATCATTTTACTCTAATTAGCTAGCCATACAAAATAAAAATAAAATTATAGTTCCTTTTTCTAAATAATACAATAATATTCTACTTCAATTTGTTTGTTTTCTTTTCTTTGGTGTTTGAAGTAGTTCTTGTATCAATTGGCTACTCTAGTTTTATTCGAAATTGGCATCTATCTTAATAAATATCCTTATATTATGACCATATTACTTACACCTTTTACTTGAGATCTAAAGTCCCTTCCAAATACTCCTATATGGATTTTATTCCTCACTTACCTCCTTAGTCCTTAACTTTTTTTCACCTTCCAAATCTTCTCTTATATTGAAGCAGTTGGATTTCAAAACTATGACCTTCGTAGGAATTGGCTATATATTTTCACTATGGATTGGAAAATTTGGCATACATATCCTTGTTGAAATCTTTCTGTGTTATATATGAAGTCCACATATTCTTCAAGTGTGCCACCATTATGTCTAATTATAGTACAAGTATGGTAAGAATGAATTCAATTCAAATATCATTTGCTATATGTGAAGTTGTTGTTGCCCAAAAAGTAAATGTTAAAAATACATAAGCTTCACTCTAAATAGCCTCTTATTGCTAAAGTATAAAATCAATTACTGGTAAGCTACTTGTACTTCTCCAAATGTTTTGTATCCTAGGACAAATGAACTTATGACATTTCCCCATCCTCCATAATTTTTTTTTACTAAATCTCTTTATATTTCCTCTTATAATCATCTCAAGCATTATGACAATTAGCTTGTCCTTAACCTCCATTGTGTACGCTTAAAGCCCTTATAGTGCTTGTATAATAACATGTTACATTTCAGTCCAACACTAATGAACCAAGGGAGATCGCAATCCATGTTTTGATGATAATACAATATAAGTATTATAATGAATTTGTTCTTTATAAAAGAAATATGAAAGCAATAATGATTATGCACAAATCAAGATACATCTGAGGAGGACACCAGAGAAAGTTAAGAGTTAAACTTATTTTAAGTGAAGAACAAAATCCAGACCAAGGAAGAATAAGAAATACCAATATTATAAATGAAATCATATATAAACACATCATTATGTTAACTTATTATATAAGTCTTTTCAATTATTAAGAGGAATTAAAGTTTTGATTCGATAGAAGCCCTCTTGATCCTTTAAACATTCTTTGGATAATAGTTTGAAAAGTATTTAAGTTAATTTTGCATTAAGAAAATTAAGTTTGAGTATTTAAAGATAGTAAAATCATGATTTTAGGTGTAATAGTCGACTTATATATGTTAGTGCTCAACAATACTAGTTAAAGGTATCAAAAATTGTGTAACAAGAGTTTATAACAATATTAATTAATACATTGCATATTGGTCTGCCAACCAATATGTCACAATAGTTGACCAATTTATTGCAACTAGCCAATGGTAATAGCTAGTTCTTAATTTCAACAACTAGTTTAACCCAACCCTTAAATATTGGATTGGATAAAATAAATATTAATGCAATGAATTGTTCGAATGAACCAACATTCCATTTTGCAATATTAGCCAATCAATCATATCCTATAACTTTGGAAATATTATTGTATATTAGATTTCTTATTGCTTTTGCTGTCAAATCACTGATTATGCATTTACATACATGGTAACAATAACTAAAATTTGAAATAATTAAAAAAACTAGAGTTTTTTCACATCTCAAAGGGAGTTAATTTATTTCAACGTTTGATTTTTTATTTATCGCTCCCAAAAGCTTTTTGAATTACTAGTAGAAACAGATTTCGCTAACGAAAAAGTTTTCAGTGAGATACCACTCTGGAAGAGTTAGAATTCTAACCTTGTGTCAGGACCTACGGGCCAAGGGACAGTCTTAGGTAGACAGTTTCTATAGGCGTAGGCCTCTCATTCAAAAAAAAAAAGAGAAAGTTCAAAACAATTGGGATTTTTTTTGTATATTGGATAACGGAATTCTTTCATTTAGAAATCCTAATTGGAAGTGGCTCTTTCTTTCATTCGTTGGAAAGAGGGAATTTCTTCAAATTTGAGCAATTGAGACATCCGGAAATAATATTTTTTTATTCATTAGTGTAGAATCGCTAGTAATCATCGGTCAGCCATACAGCCGTGAATTCGTTCCCTCAGACTAATCAATCGAATATTGATTAATACGTAATCGATCGAACACTACTTGAAAAAGAAAATGGTTCTTCTGCTCAGAAATGAAATGTTCCTGGAAATTCTTGCTCCCATTAGACCATTTGTATCTATATGCATTAGGATCCCATATCCATATCCTGACATAAGAAGTCCAATAGGAGCAATACTTGAAATGGCAATCCATAAAAAAACGCCAATATCTAGATCGGCTAAAACAAGGCGATAGTTTTCGGATGGTAAATATTTATCAGAACATGGAGTGTGAATCAAACCCATGTTTGAATAGAAATTGAGATTCTGATGCAAATTCTTCCCTTCTGAATCAGATAGATTATATATATGCTAAGAAACATTTGGGTGCTATATATAAACATTTAAAAGAGTTTCATTGTTGTATTTTAAAACGAGTGAGCCTTTAGGTTATTGAAAAAAAATCAAACAAGATCTTTTGAGTTGTGAATTCATTTATGGGTGAGTTTAATCTTTATCTTAGAGAAAGATTATAAGAATAATTTCAATTTTAGTTGTAAAAAATAACATTATTATAAGGTACCTCTTTGCCTTATTTACGGACTAAAATAAGTTTTAATGTCGCATCATTGGCACGTTTTGAACTCAGAAATTATTGATATTGTTGCCAAATTATCGCCAAACTTTCTTGTCCCTTTCTCTTTTCCATTCCCTGGTCTCAGTTTTTCCGTTCATTTTTCTTTGTTCTTTGGTTAGAAAAAAATCCAACATTTTCTTAATGCCTCTCTTCAATAGGGAGCTGTCATTCATGGCTAGCTGAGAGAAGCTATGGCTTACCCATCATTACCAGCAACATGGAGAACAGGTTCTGCTACTGCTACGACTAGAAAAGACTTTCCTTCTGGTGTTTCATGCTCCTTTATCTCCTTCTCTATCATCACTGACTCGCAACGTTATAAACGATCTCGTCTTTTCATTTTCTCTACTGACCCTGCTTCGTCTTCTTACTCCTCTTGTTCTGCTTCTCACTGTACTGATCTAACATACCTGAAAAACAAGAAGAAAACATCACAAAGTGCAAAAATCATTGATGGGTCGTCCGCAATCAATGCGTGTTGCGATGATGGGTCTGGTGTTGCATTTGTAGCGAAGGATAAAGCAATTGTTCGAAGGAGTGGTCATATTGGCTTGATTTCTAAAGTCGAGAAGCGACCTTTCTGGAGAAAGTTTTTGTTTGCATCCGAAAAGATTAGAAGTGTTCTCTTACTCAATGTTATTACTGTTGTTTATGGTACTTCTCTTCGTTTTTTTATTTCTTCAGAGTACTTGATTCCTATGTTTGTTCGTTAATAAGTGATTTCTTTGGTAATGGATGATACCGGTGGGATCAAATCCTTTCCAGTTAATAACTAGTTTCAACCTGTTACATTAAATCTTATCCATTCATTCATACAAATATATGCATACAAATAAATGGATCAGGAACAAGATTAGAATACCCTAAGTTGAAAGAGTCCTCCAACCCTGATACTGGACACAGGATTTAATGATTTGAATTCATCGTTGACTCACGGTATCTAGAACTTCCACTCCTAATTGATGGAGCCACTGTCAGGAGTACTTGTCTGGAACTTAGGGGAACTAAGACTACAGAAGGAAACTCCATCACCGAAAATTTTCTTTGATCAAAGTAATCTCTGCAATTGAATTCGATACCATTTTTATAAACGTATGGGGTTAAGGATTTATGTCTTGTAGTTCCTCAGGCCGTTCAAACATTCACATTTTGGCTAAAGAACTTAATGGAGAAAAATAAATGGAATTCATGGAATTTATTTCAGTTTCTAACTTCGAAGTATTGTTGGGAATTTGTCAACGTAATTGGGTGCTAGAGAATAAGTAGATGGCGTTCTTTATGATCACTCAGCTGGTTTTCTTGCCTCTTAGCCTTCTTGCTTCCTGTAATGTATGTTGAAGCTTTTATATTAATATATTTCTCACATCACTGGTTTCTCTACCCCCAACTGGATCACCTGCATTTTAGGAGTTCCTTCTACCCTAGTACAGGACAAAGCATTGGCTTTCTATCAATAATTCAAGAAGTAGTAACTGCTTCTTGAATTCCTATTTGCTTGTTAAATTCCTCGTCTTTCTGCTTTTCTTTCTTGTTCATCTCTTGACATATCTTACATGTGTTAGCTCAGGGCATGCATGTCACACGTTTCACAGTTAACTCATCTATGCTGTTTATGACCTAGATTAAAGAACACCTAAAGTATATCTACTGATGTTATGCTTTTAAGAAACTATTACATCTTTGACATACTCCAAATTATGTGATTATGAAAAAATGTTTGAGCAATTATTTTTTTCCTGGTGAATAATGTTCGTTTTCTTGTTGTCACTGTCTAATCAAAGATTAAAAGAGTTTCACAGAGTTCTGTTGATTTCGTGTTTCAGCAAGCAATATCCCAGTAGTAAAAGCTGTTGAAGATATGATGGACCCTGCTGCCTTCTCAGCTGTGCGATTTGTTGTCTCTGCCATCCCCTTTTTGCCATTTGTATTCAGAGCTCGAGATGATGCGCAGACCCGTAATGCAGGCTTAGAATTGGGGTTGTGGGTGAGTTTAGGGTATCTAATTGAGGCAATTGGATTACTAACATCTGATGCTGGGCGTGCATCTTTCATTTCCTTGTTTACAGTAAGTTTTACAGTCTATAATGAGGATAATGTGTGTTGTTGATAGGTGTGATGAACTATGAGAGATTGGGTGTCCAGATTATGTTCAACTTATTGGCTCTTACATAACTTTCAAGTTTTTAAAACTATCATGATGAAAACATAAGTTTACATACCAAGAGCTTCTATACTCATTCCCAAATTTAGATGGATTGGAAAACATAATTAACTGCAATATAAAAACAAATTTTACTGGTTTGATAGGTGATTGTTGTACCATTACTTGATGGCATATTGGGTGCAACTATTCCAGTTCGTACCTGGTTTGGAGTCCTCATGTCAGCAATAGGGGTTGCTATGCTGGAATGCAGCGGATCTCCTCCATGTGTAAGTTACGTATTGCTATTTGTCAATGGTAACTAATGTTTCTTATTTCTTAGTGCTGAGAAGAAGGAATTTCCTTAAACACAAAATTGTCCTATCCCTCTTATAGTGGCAGAGTTGTGACCGAGAAGATAAAATAAGTTACACCATAAACCATTTTCAGGTTGGAGATCTTTTGAACTTTTTGAGTGCAATATTTTTTGGAATTCATATGCTCCGGACAGAACATATTTCAAGAAACACAAAGAAAGAGAACTTCTTGCCACTCCTTGGATATGAGGTATGGTTCTTGATCATGATTGACACCCTCTACAGTTAACTTGAAGGTGGCATGGACAATTAGAAATTCTTTTCAGTCACTAACATTTGAGCAAATGATATTATTGTTTTCCAGGTCTGTGTTGTTGCCTTTTTATCGACAATGTGGGTTATGATCGGAGGATGGTTTGATGAGGTTGAACTTGACCAATTGTCATTTACGCTCCCGATGGTGTGGGACTGGATTGTGACTTTTCCATGGATACCTGCCCTATATACAGGAGTATTCTCAACTGGTTTATGCTTATGGGTAGAGGTATTCTTGCATTTTTCTGAGTGTATTTTGCATATAATTGGACCTGGAATGGTTATGTACTACGGTTTCTAATATCCTGGCATTAACATCAATTTGGGATTGAGTAATATACTTTTTTGAGCCTCACATATCCTTGGCAGGCAACTTCACAGGACGTGGTTCCAGCCTCACCATTATGATAAAGGCTTAAAATTGTCTGGAATATGGAACATTTATGAAATCATAGATTATGAAACTTATTAGAATGCTCTCTGTGTAAACATTTAGCTTTGATATGAGTACATATGTAGTAATACTCACCGGCACTTTGTTTCAGCTAATCTCTAATAGGAAATGTATTTTCTCATTATAGTTTGCTGCTATGCGTGATATTTCTGCGAGCGAAACAGCCGTAATTTATGGGTTGGAGCCACTGTGGGGTGCTGGTTTTGCTTGGTTTCTCCTTGGTGAGAGGTGGGGAACAGGTGGATGGATTGGGGCTACCCTTGTACTTTGTAAGTTCAGTTAGTACTTTTTTCTTGTGGAAAAGTAAAACCAAGAGGACTCCTGGTTTTTATTTACCAAAAGATTTCAGTTGAATGGCATTAATTGAGTCTAGATCTGATACAAAGATTAGGATTTGTGGGGTAATATTGCGGTTGTACTGAAGAGCACTATAACAAATGGCCCCTAAAGCAGCATAAACCCAAACCGTTAGTCAGACGGCAGATCGGAAGGATAGTCTAATTCTTGGGATATATCATCCTTCTTAGTTTAAGTGTGCTAACTTAAAGAAAGGGAGAAGTAGGAAAGAAAGTAGTAAGAATGCATAAAAGAAATGAAAATGTTTATTAATTTTTTTTTTAAAAAAAAAGAAAGAGCACCAGAAAGTGATTGCATTAGTTTGTGATTTACGGCAGGTGGAAGTTTGGTAGTGCAGATATATGGAACCTCCGTCAACTCTATGAAAGCTGAAGACAAAAAGCAGGAAGATGTCCTAGTTTCCGAGGAGCAGAAGCTGCCACGGAATCTCTCAGCTTCCCCAGTTGTCGTCAGGTCCAGGAAAGATGTAATTGACATGTTGAAGTAATATATTGGCTTACAGTCATTAGTTTTTCTTACCATTTAAATAGTGTAGACATGTTGATAATAGATTAGATAGGTTGCCCTCCATGTTTTCAGTGAATTCAGCTGTATGTATATGTATCCCTCACTGTTGAAGTGGATGAGCGAAAGATAAACAGGTAATAAATAGGATGCACGCGGTATAATTATCTATGTAAATGCTTCTCTTTTCACATTTTCTATTGGAAGGACGGTTAAAGATGGTGGCTGTAAGAGCCTTGTCCATATTTTTCTTCATACAAGAGAAATAGGTGAGACCTAACAAAACGGATATTTTGCTCACCTTTACATTCGCCGTTCATGCCTGATATCGATTTGATATGATATATCAAAATAAGAACTGCAGATCATGTGAATAGCGTCCCAATTCCAAACAACAGAACCTTTTTCCCAGTTGGATCTACTTCCAAAATCACGCCGTCTTAGATCACAAGACATGCCAAGCAGGAAAAAAAGAATGCAAAGATGCGTCTCCTTTTTTATTAATATCGTCTTCTGACCATTGTCATAATCATACTTTATAACATAGATGCTAAAGATAATCTAGAATAGATGCCAACCACAGGCTTATACCATCCTAATATAGGTTGAAAGGCAATAAACATTTCCAAGACATTTATTCAACACAATTAAAGTAGAGCTGATATTGTGATTAGATGTGATTCTTCGCTTCTTCTTTGCCATGGCCAGGCTCGACTAGACATGATTCTTCACTTCTTTGCGATGAATAGGCCCCAGCGCTGCTCACCCGACGAACTCCTGATCAGCTTCGCTCTCCATCCATCAACAATGTCATTATAGTCCTCCTGGATATATGCATCACAACAAACATTAAGAAAAGGCCATGCCCACTAAAGATGAACAAAAAAAGATTAAATTAAAGCTAGTCAAACAATAAGAATAAACTGAAAATAAGGGAAAAATCAATACTTCAGAGAAGTCATGTATAAAGGCATCCTTGTCTTTCTCAACAGCATCCAATTCCCGATGCAGGACCTGATTGAACTGAAGCACAAGTAACAACTTGTTGAGAGTGAGAAACCAACATAACATGTACAGATATACGTATGTAGTGGATTAAATTATTAACCTGATCAGTTCTGTCCTCTGCAATGACCTCATCAAAGCCAGCATCCCGGAGCATCTGCGCGTCATTCAAAAACGTATTACGAGAATTTTTTTTTCAAGAAATAGCGGGTAGCTAGGGATTGTTGCAAGAATACCTGGCCATATGCTTTGACATCATGAAGGTCATATCCTCTTTGTTTAATATACTCCGCAAACTCTGATGATGGAGTTCCATAACTTCTGCAGTAATCAGTGATAAGAACTTTGCCTCCAGGCTTCAGCCACCTGAGGAATGACCTAAATAATGCCGGCTTATCCTGAAATATGAGAGGACATACCCATGTTAATAAGCAAACTAATATCAAACTTGCAATAACAATGTCTGCCCGCTTATTTTATGCATGCTCGTTGCAAGTCCCTTCCCTACATAATACTCAAATTCTTACATGAATGTGCAGAATGGTGTCCCGGCTGTAGATAACATCAAATGTATTATCAGGGTAACTCTTTTTAGTGCAATCAGCAACCTCAAACTCCACTGCACATTTGAGTCCAATGGAGCGCTCAAGAGCAAAGGAAATCATATTTATGGAAAGATCGATGCCAACCACCTCCACATCAAAATTTTGGGCCATGTGAAAGTCACCTCCACCAATACCACAGCCAACATCTAGAACTTTTTGGCCAGGTTGAAGGTCCAGTTTTGCCACAAATTCTTTAGTTGTTTCTGCTCAAAGAACAGCAAACATGAGAAAAATATCAAGATCGTAAATAACTATAAGACGAAGCTTAATAGTCAAGGTAAAATCCAGTTTCGTGAAAATATGTCTGATAACTTTAAAACTTACTACAGAAATTTTCACAGGTTGACTCAAACATCCAACAAATGTTATGAAAATAACAAACACGTGTATGCTTTGACATGTTTCAAATCCAAGTTGAAGAATCTAATTCTAGTTCTGTTCAAATTTTAAAGACAACAATTAACAAATAAGAAAATGATCTTTATCCCCAAAAAGCCATAGAGAATGAAAAGGAAATGGCAGCATACCGATTCCTCCTGTGCTCACAAAACCTGGTCCAAAGACCCACTCATAACGTTGTATACCTCTGCACTTATACTGAACATTGTCCAAGAAACGCTGGAATCCTTTATCATGCTCTGAACTAACTTTCTGCCATATCCAACAGATCTGCAACATGGCATGGGTATCTTGTCAGCCATCTCATTCAAACATGTTGGAAATAAAATTGGAGTAAGCTAGTATAACCTGATTTTGGTTCTTTTTATTCCGCACATAAGCACCAATACACTTGCAGCCGATAAGAGAAAGCTCAAAAGTATTTCCAGAAGCATCAGTCGTGTGAATTTCTTTAAAGACCTGCAATACAATAAGCCAAATTTTGTTTGAAATGACTTTTGTAGGTAATTACCCTGTGGAATCATCTTTCTTTAATGTGTTACTTTTGAAGTATGAGCTAATTTAAAAACCCTCCTGATCTGGATATGGTCAACTCAAATCCAAACCAGCACTTAATCATCCATGTCAAAAAGTCTACTCATCAATTTAACCTTTTCTTTTCATGGTCACTGCAAACGACGTGATCAATGTAATCTTCGATGTCAATGTGAACTCTTTTTTTCAAATGCATCATTATATGCTAAAAATATTCAGATTTCAAAACACAAGGCAGATCATAAAACATGTAGGTATCGGACAGTTTTATTTAACGTGAGGACCACTTTCAAGAGATTTATAAAGAAACCAGACCTTTGTGTAAAATTTGGGTTCTCGGTAATGAGTTGGGTTGCATTTTCGCTTAGAATCTCCAGATTGATGGAAACAAGACTCTCTAAAGAAAATATATCCTCCAACTTTCAACCATTTGACCATCCTTTCTGCCAAACCTTCTACCTGTCATCCGTATCACAATAAACATGGGAAAAGGACAACATCAGAAAAAAGAACACATGTAAAATTCTGCAACATCAAGCTTATCTCTCAGCTCCTCTATGAAAACTTTTATATGGATGTCATCTAGTGGGGACGAGAAGCTTTACTCCAAACCACGAAAAGACAAATCCAATGGTGATCCTGGAGATGCATTAAACACTCACCTCTGTGTCTGAGAGATACATAAGAAGCCAATTAGAAAATATCAAGTCCACTGATTCCTCGGAAAACTTCAGGTCTGGTGAAGTCACGTCAGCGCACATGAATTTGACATTCTTGAAGTGCCCATTAATGCTTTCATTCTTTAGGTAAAAAATTGAGAGAAGCAAATATTAATGCTCATCATGTGAAGCAACATTTAAATGACAATCATTAAGAAAAGCATGTAGACGTTATGTATGTGTATGAGCGACTGAAGATTGCGAGGGAAAATACCTTCTTGATGACACTCTCAATAAAGTCCAAAGCTATAACTTGACCAGCCTTCTTAGCTAACTCCCCAGTGAAACGACCAATACCAGCTCCAAATTCCAAAACTGACTTTCCTTCATACGGCGGGAGCATAGAAAGTACCTGACACATACAAATGTAACCAGGAAATGCTTCAATTTTAAAAATCTCAATATTAACGATAAATTAATCAACATTTAGGGAATAATTAGAATTACAAATAAAGTATATAAAAAAATATGGGACTTGAAGTGTAGCGAAAAATAAAATCATGTTTTATTTCTGAAGTTGTTAGACCTAGAAAAGGTTCACATGGGTACAAACAACAGGCAAGGGCCGAACGATTATAGAAAAGAAATAAAATAATCACTTTGGGTACCAAAAATCGCTGTCAATAAGCATCTAAATAGAAAGAAAAGAAAGTACACCTCAGGACGCTCTTCTTTGTCAAGATCGGAGGCTTTGGAATCAAGCATCATAGCCTCTACCGTCAGGTCAGCCGAGTGTTCCATCCAATAGTGTTTTTGAATCTCACGTTCTTCCACTTTCTCATCTACATAATCCAAAACCCAATGAAAACATACCAAATAGTTGAGATACTTGCATCCAAATACCCAAAAAAAAAACACAAAGCTCAGATTTTGATTAAAGACGAAATGCATTACGTAAAACGAAAAACAGTACCAAGGGCAGCCATTGTTGAAATAGAGTGATAAAAGCGTCAAGAAACTGGTTGTTTGCAGATTGAGAGGCAGAGGAAGAGAGGATGTGGTTTTGGCAACGAAAGTGAGAAAATGGAGGAGACTAACAACCCTCAATAGCAAGACGAGAACGAGAAAAACTCCTCGATCTACGGTTACAATTTCTGCCTTTCTGCTTCATACGAATCAATCTATCTTAATGACAATCTCAGTATCTCTCACACACATACCCTCTTCTCTGAGATCTGCTTCTTCTGTTTGGCCGATATATATAGAGATTTTGATTGGAGCAATCAATCGGTGAAGCAGCGAAATGCCAATGCTGTACTAACACTACAATCAAAGAAAGCTGGGTAATCACGTCACTCTGTGACGTGCCACGTGGGTTCACTGTTATTGATTGATGTTTGTTGGGGTCTTTTTATTCCTGTTTTCCAATTTTGGATAGCACGGGGATCTAGAGGTGTGGTGTCACTACTCACTGCTCGGTCGCTTGTTTGTTTCGGGATGTGATATTCCGATTCGGTTAACCTGTTTTTATTATTCACATATTTTTTTGGCGTTCACGTAAACCTGTGATGAGATAATAATATCTGTTACCCCGTTGTTACTGACTGTTTGGTTCAGCGGTGCTGCTCCCACTTTTTAACGAATATATCATAAGAAAGCCTTGTTTGGTTCTAAACTGATTGGATTAACTAAAATTTGTTGTTTAATTTCATCGTAAAGTTATTATAGTTGTTTAGTTATTAGCTGATTGGGTTAGCTGATTCAACCCAACAGTTAAAAATTAAAAGCTCCTTGTTAGTAACTTTTTGGGTAATCAGTTGATTACCCTTTCCTACAACGTCGACTTTGTCCTGAAATTTTGCCAAAGTTTTGTTAAATTTCATTGAGATTATTATATTTTATGTTTAGATGTGTCGTCATCGTCGTCGTCATCATATGTTCCATATTTTTATTAGAGTTATAAACTTAATTTTTGTATAATTAAATATCTAAAATCTAAATTACTGTAAGAATATTGAATGAAATACTAAAATATATAATATTCATACCCTTATAATTTTTTAAAATCATGTCCTCATAAGTCATTTTACACATAAATAGATAATACTAAACAACTAATTTTACTAAATATCATATGACAAATAACTAATACAATCTGCTGGTCAAATCAACTGATTATATCAGTTATCAACTCATAGCTAATTGTCAAAAAGGGCCAAAGTTATTTATATGATTTAGTTTTTATTACTGGGCTTGTTTATTCATCACCCTGATGAAAATGTAAAGAAAGTATTTATATCTAATAGCTATATTTTAAAATGTTTATTTATTTATTTATTGAGTTTTCCTATTTTTCACTTTCCTTCTTTTTTTGCAATATTATTTATATTAATAGTAACATATAAGCTCGTGGGTTGTCGCCCTCTTAGGGTATTGATCAAGGAAGACTTATAGCGTAGCTAGCAAAGAGAAAAGCTGGTCTTGGCAAGGTGAAAGGTAATAACAGATTGTGGTTACCATCAGGTATAGTTATGGATATATTACCAGTCTTTCTGTATTGATTCTTTGTAACCTACATCTTTATTATCATGTCACATATACATGTGAGTCTACTGGAAACAGCCTCTTTACAATGTAAGGGTAAGATTGCGTACTATCAGCCCCCCCAGATCCTGCTTCATTACGGAACTTCGAGATATGATGATGATGATGATAAGCTATATTTTAAAATGCACATTGAAAAGTCATTAAATATGCTTATTAATTTATAGATAAATTATTTAATAAGTTAATAATAATTTTTACAAGTTTCAGTTTCTTAAATTAAAAAACTTTTAAGATGTGAGAGCTCCTTTGCTACATTGAGTCTCCTCGTTTTAGGAACTTAAAATAAAATTTTTGAACAATTAAAGTACCCTCAGGTATTTGGATCTTTAGTGCTTCAACCTAACAAAATTGTTACCATCACTTTCCTAAATATTCTTTAGTCGGTTTCAACTGTTTTAAATTTTAACATTAAGTTGCCTAGGACTAATTCAAACATAATAATAATAACAGTAGTTGTATCGCTGTTGGTCCATAATTTTCCTTATCATCTACAGAACAGAAATCAGTTCTTTTCCCATAATTCTTGATAGTTACACGTAATGAGACTGCATAATCACAAAACTTGGTAATACAGCTTTGGAAGGAGCTCTGGTTTCACCAACCCCTATTGACAGCTTCGCTTGCCTCACCTACACGACATCGGCAAATTGTTTACATTATCGCAAAGTCTTTGTAGACTACAAATGGCTCCTTTTCCTGCGTACAAAACTAACGAAACACAAGTGTAACACGAATGCTTATTACCACCAGGAGCCACAAAAGCGATTTGAAGCGACACTGAGTGATCAAATTTTCGGTGCCTATAATTTTGTGATTCCATCTACACATTTTTTTTGAGAATCTCTTCGCTGGAGAGGCGAGAGGGAGGCAGCTTATTATAGATTTTATTGATGAGTCTTTTGTTAAATCATAAAGAGCGTCTATGGCGTGGGTCTGCTATGAAACAATAATTAAATCGATCGTAACACTAGGTCCATGTCATGACAAGAACACACACAGCGTGAGGCGTCGCATTCGCAATTGTACCCCTATCCATTGACCGTTGCTGGTCATCAAAGGTTCAGAAAATAGAGATTCAGGATATCGCCAGGCAGCCAGCGCATGACCTGATCACACTTCGGAGGCCACTGGCCTTCGTGATTTCCTCCTCAAGCTTATTGATTTTTTTTGATTAAATTATAAGAAGGGACAACTATTAGGGTACGGGACTTTTAAGTTTAAATGAGTACGAAATGATTTTGTAAAGCTCTCTAAATGTTATAATAATAAATTTTTCTATAAAAACTTATGGCATGCTTGTTTTGGAGGTATGGAATAAAAGGTATGGGTATGCTTTGAAAAGTAACGTTTGATATCAATCTATCATTATACAGGTATCACTTTCATTCCCCAGTTTTTGGTAATATTCTAGGAATCATTGTTCAAGTTTTTTAACGCAAAATTTAATTATAATTAATTATAAAATATAATTAATTAAAATATGAGTAATAAAGTGCATAAAATATAATTAATTAAAATTTATTTAAATTTTGATATAAAATAATTTTAATAAATTTTTATTTTTCAAAATGTTTAACAAACCAATCACTATCAAAGGTAACAGTAATCATTCATTCATCTTAACCAACCATTATAATTATAATGATTATATTCATTCTCATTTTTCACTATATTCATTTTTATTCCCATTTTCATTACCTTCGACAAACCAAACGTCCTCTTATATGTAGAAATCTAAGAGTTATATTTTTGGCAGTTAAAATCTTAATTTTGATTGTTTATATGAAGATGAATTGTCCTTATGCGGTCCAACATTTGAATATTGCATCTTATAAATAAAAATTTATATTTTAATGTTCTATATCTTGTAGGAGTTAGAAGTGATTTAGATATATTATTATTATTATTAGTAATTAAAAATTTTCTAAATTAGTATACTGTAATTGAACATGGAGGTTGGGTGATGTGGGTCTGCTACTTAATAATAATTGATTGGTAGAGTAGGTCCATCCACGTCATGACAACGAGGGCACTGACAAAGAGCACCGTCTTTGTCTGCTGATTCGACCATCACTCCTGATGAAATGCTAAACAATTGTAAAAGGTAGACAGTAAAAGCCAATTCAGAATATTCACATATCTTTAGTCACTATCAATGTTTTAAAAACCGGACCGGACATCGAACCGGTTAAAGAAAAGGTTTAAAATTTAGAGGTTCAACTGGTAGTGAACCGCTATCAAACCGGAATATAATAAATAAGATGAAATTGTTATAAGAATAAATAAAAATAAAATATTTTATTGAAATGAAAAATACACTAATGTTTATTATCATATAATGAACTAAAAATAAATAAATGAGTCCAATATAAAATTTAAAATAACAATGAAAATTAAAATTGTATTATTTGAATTATAGATAATTTAGTAATTGGAAAAGAATTGTGCTTTCTATTATGAGAGACGAATAATCTAGTAACAAATATTGATTAAAGACAAAAAGCACAAGATATTGTTGGTCATAGCTTCTTGTCACTCAAGAACTTTTTTTAGTATTGAAAATTGATGAAGATATCATAAGTTTCATTTGACCTCCATCTCATTTGTAAGCCCAAAATAACAACTCAGTCTATCATCAAAATCTGGAGATTGAACCTCAAACTAATAAGGGTCACAGCTTTACATGTTATTTCCATGTCAAAAAACCTTTTGTCTTGTGATTTAGAGTTCGTGTAAATGTTCTGAAAATAGAAACAGCTTACTCATAAGCTGGAAACTTGACTATATTTTTGCAAAGATATATGCTAACACTTTCTAACTGTTGTGTTAACGACCCAGGGACGTGATCACCTTCCCAGGCTTTGTAGATTGTGTTTATCTTGATGCCCCCAATGAGTTGATACTTGATAATGGGTTGGGGGACGTCATAACAATCAAGAATACAAAGTACATTCATTTGAACCACTTTTGATGTTTTTCCTAGATTTGGCTGATAATTCCATCAATGTTGGTGATCAATATTCTTTACCCTTGCAGTTGGTCAGATGCTGTACTCTGGAACCCAAATCTTCAAATGGAAGCTTCTTACAAAGATTTTGTTTGTGTTGAAAATGCCAAGGTATGTAAATATTCAATCTATATGTTTAACTTGTTTATATTTCTTAGGGCCTGCTTTGTGTATTCTTGATTCATGTGTATTATTATGCGGAGATTACTAATGATAATTCAATCAACTAAATTGTTTTGTTGAACTTGCTCTAGTATCTAGAAAATCTGTAATATTCAACTTCCTCAGTTTGCAGCTTCCTGTCAAATATTTGTCACTGGTCATACTTTTAACAACTTGATTGTGTGTGTTCCATGACTGCGACAGATTGGAAAAGTCCAGCTACAGCCTGAGCAATCGTGGACAGCTACGCAGCATCTTAAAATTGCCTGAATTGTAGTACTTAGTACATGTAGATATAAAGAGATCAAAATAATTCTCTCTTGCCTTAATAAACGCTTTCACGTTGTAGAGATTACCAGTATTACAACGAATCACTCTGCGGCTTTATTTGTATTTGAAACATCCGATGGTCATAAATAAGTTGAATTGTCAGTTCAGATTTTACCCTTTTTAGTGTGAAGAAAGTTTGAGATACATGTTCTAAATCTTCATGCTTTTATCCCATCCAGTATATCAGAAATCATTAATCATTATCAACGAATGTAATGAAGCTTGATGAAGAAAACCTTTGAGTTCAGGAGTATAAGATGACCACAGGATTCTAATCCAGACAAGGACTAGGCGAAGGGTAAGAATAGCTTGCCCAGTACTCATTGGATGTAAACGCTGAAAGCAAAACCTCATCACAAATGAATTCAAACAACAAAGATCGCATATTAAAACAAAACCAAATACTACCAAGTGAAAGCCATTAAAATTGCAATTCTAGAAGTTGAAAGGCAAAAGAAAAGAAGAAAATGAATTTACAGTTGTAGGATCGTTCAGAAGTAGTTCATTTGATGGCTCAAGTAAATCTCTCGTATTGCTTTCCATCAAGAAACCAACATTGAGATGATGCAAACCAAAAGTATGATGGAAATAACAGCCCACAACCAGTACAACCATGCCTTCTTCTTCTTCTTCATCTGGTTGACATAGTAAATATTATTTGTTCCACCAGAGATGAAGTTACCTGCACTGGCTACATTATCTTCAATATCATCAATCTTCTCGCCTTGTGTCTCCACAAGAACAGCCATGTCAAGAAAGACCTGATGCAGCTTTTGCAAGCTTCTTTGTATGTCCATCACAGCCTCATGCCTCTCTTTGCTTTTAGAATCCACCTCTTTTTCCACTGTCAAAGTCTGAATTCCCCCACCTCCAGAAATCATCTTTTCGATCATATCCTCACTCGGCTCTTTTCCGGTCACATTATAATACCTTTTTTTCAGATCATTTCTAAAATCAGTCACAATCTTCTCTCTCAAAACCTGGAATTCATTCATCAACTGTCTAAGTTTAACTCTCATGCCACTTGTGACTGATGTTCTTGTTCTGTCAATATGACTCCCTTCCCTATACAATTCAGAGATTTTGCGATTGGAGATATTGGAACGGTCAAGCGATTCTAGCCTTGCCTTGACAACCCTGGCCTTTCTGAGGACTGCAACTATGTCTGATTCTATTTGGTCTCTCAACCCACGTAGTACTTTAGCACTATGAACAGACTTGGTCTCTTCATTAAGTGTTTGAAGATTAAACAAGAGATTGGTGATTTCTTCCATTTCAAGCGTGATCCCGTTGGCTTCTTGGAAGAACTGTCCGAGGTTTGGATAGTCGGTGGGATTGAGTCTGCCGGATTCAACGTCCAGTTCCATTTCAAGATCCTTCTGGGCTTGTTTCTTTAATTCCACATAACTTAAGAATGACTGTGTCATAAGATCATTCATCTTTGCAAAAGTTCTGCAAATTCCACCTGCCACAAATGAAATAACGGTAACCAACTTAGGAAAAACTGAACTTGATATCGATCAGAAACAAAGCATGAATCTTAAAAAGCCAATGAAACTGTAAAAGAGAATGACAAGTACCCACAAAAGAGATTCAAGATTTTGATCAACTATACTCAAGATGCTTGAGGTTGTCTACGGTTCCCCTGTTGGAAAGAATGCATAATCATTCACGTAGTTACAAAAAAATCACTTGTCAATTAAAAGGAACAATATGAAAGAGTTCGTTCTTCGGAGTTGGGTGTTGGATATAGTAAAGAAGTTTCGAAAACCTACAAGAAACCATGAAAATGGAAGAGGAAAACAGAAGATGGGTTCTCTATTAAGTTATAAAACCTTGGAGTACGCAATGTGCCTTCCTTTTCCGCAAGAGAACCTGTCGAGAAGCCTCTGATCCTCTCTTTCACTCTCTGGTTTTCGAACGTGAGAAAAATGCAAGACAAAAGAATACGTTACGTAGTTATAGGAGTTGTGAAACACTTGCAGATCAGAAACCGAACCGACTAGTTGAGGTCAGTTAAGGCCTTTATCATCATTTGAATTCGAATATTTTCATAATTATGTTACGTAGCCGTTACAAAGCCTCCCCAAGGGTAATAGGTTCCACAGGTGACGAGCTCCAGTATACATGATTTCACGTACCAGTTGTGCAAACAAACGGCACCGCTGCACTCTCAGTGCTAGCAGAGGTAATTAGGTGGTCATTTCTCTCCGGGAAAAACTATATTTTCATTCCTTCAATTTAATTTAGGGCTGTTTGTTTCTGTTTTTTATTTTTATTTTTTGTTGTCGTTTTTGTAAAAAGAAAAACAGGTAAGTAAAACGTATTTGGCTTACTTTGTTGTGATTTTTTGTTTCTGAAAATAAAAAAAACCACAACAGTTTTACAAAAACTAGAAAATATCGTTTCTCTGAATTTTGACAACATATTTTTTTGACAGAAAACCAACATATCCCTGCTTTCTATCTCGAAAATAAAAATAAAATAATAATAATAATAATAATAAAAGTAAAAAATTTATAATAATAATAATAAGATAATTAATTC
>JANPWT010000006.1:29559533-29570842 GCA_024678245.1 Erythroxylum densum
AGAGGCTATAAGATGCATGTGCATGCCGAGATATATTTAAACATTCCTAACCCGTCCCAATTTACCAAAATACCCTTTCCATCGGTGATGGGATGTTACACAAATAGAAGGAAGTTCAGGAAGCCTTAACAATAGAAATTGAGGAAATTCATACTAAGGTTGATGAACTGAGTGACTCAGTGGGTGATCTTCATGAGGAAGTAACACTTCTCCAAGTTACTATCAAATAAGACCTCAAGACAATCCGCACTGACATGCAACATATTTTTTCTGAAATTCTGAAGCGTCTACGATGAGCTATCTTTTTTATTAATATCAAATAGGGGGAGAACGAGAACAAAAGGATAACAAAAAGAGAAGAGAAGATAGAAAGCATTGTATATATCTTGTATGCATTTTTTTGTGCATTTCTTATGTTTTTGCTTTAATTACTATTTGCCTGTTCATTTGAATACTATTCGTTTGAATATCAATTTTATCTTCTAAAATTATAATTATTTGTTATCATAAAAAAGGGGGAGATTGTTAAGTTAAGAAGACTTCACTTCTATTAATTTTGATGGCAATCAAATAATAATAATATTAGAAATAAGTGAACTGTTTTGATAAGTTTGTTAAGTATGCAAAAAAATGTAAGTAACACTTACCCAGAAGATGCTTGGTCAACAGCAGACGATATATCAATAACAAACGATACGTCAACAGCAGATGATACGTCAACAACAGATGATACGTTAGCAACAAACGAAATGCAGCAACAGGCAAAGTGCAACACCAGATGAAGCACAACACCAAATGAAACGCAACACTAGACAAAGCACAATAATAGACGAAATATGATAAAAGAAGAAGTATTATACTAGACGATACAAAAGGAAGATATTCTAGAACGTCAGTCAGTTAGTTAGTTGGAGTTGGATACAGGACTCAACTAATAATGATTTCTAGAAGATTCAAGAAGCAGTTTCTCAAGAAGATAGTTGGAGATTTAGGCTATAAATACTAGTTCTGGTCGAAAACTAAATAAAGTTTTTTTACAAGAGAGAAATTTTGATTTGTACAATACTTAGAGAAATTCTGGATTCAAAGTGCGAAAGAAGAGAGCGAATACATCTGTAACGTGAAGCTAAAAATATCTTTCCTAGAGAGAGAAAGAAAGGCTAGAGCCTGAAGAGGCTAAGAAAGCAGATAAAGAATACTTTGTAAGAGAGACCTAAAGAGGCTCTGCAAGTGTAGAAAGAATACTTGTAAAGTTAAAGAGTATAGTGAAATCTCAGACAAACTCTAAGGATTGGACATAGCCCAAAATTTAGGTTGAAGTAGTATAAAATCGCGATGTCTATTCTCTAACCCTTATCTTTTAATTTTCTTATTGTTAGAAGAGTAGATAATATTACTTGAATTTGCATTACTTATCAACTTTAGTAAAGTGTTTTTTGTGTTCATTTGAATCTTGTAAAGAAATCCAAGAAACCCCAAAAGATTAATATGTTTGAAAAGAATACACAATTCAACCCCCCTTCTTGCGTATTTTACATATTATACGTGATTTCTATATTAACAAGTGATTTACTTCACATCTTGCTCTGTGCGTGAATTACTTGTTAGAGAGACACATGGTGGTGGATTAATGGGTCACTTTGGTGTTGAGAAATCTTTAGCTCTTTTGCATGAACATTTTTATTGACCTAATATAAGAAAGGATGTTGTTTCTGATTTTGCTAATTGTATTACTTTTAGGGATGCAAAATCTAAGGTTCAATCACATGGTTTATATTCTCCCTTACTCGTCCCCTCTCATCCTTAGGTTGATATGTCTATGGACTTTGTGCTTGGATTGCCTAGATCATCTAGTGGAAAGGATAACTTTTTTGTGGTAGTTGATCAATTTAGCAAGATGGCTCACTTTATTGCTTGTTCTAAAACCAATGATGGTATTCATGTTGTTGAATTGTTCTTTAAAGAGGATGTTAGATTGCATGGAAACTTGGCACTAAACTCTTGTTTTCTACTATTGTACATCTTTAAACAAATGGACAAACTGAAGTGGTAAATAGAACATTGGCTACATTGTTGTGTGCGATCATCTAAAAGAACTCGAAGAATTGGGAAAAATGTCTCCCACACATTGAGTTTGCTTATAATCGTGCTATTCATTCTTCTACTCAATTTTCTCCTTTTGAGATTGTTCATAGGTTTAATCCTTTGACTTTTTTGGAAATTCTTTCATTGCCTTCTAATGAGTTTACTAACCTTGATGGTATGAAAAAGGCTAAATTTGTGTAGGAGTTGCATGCTAAAGTTAGAGCCAACATTGAGAGGAAAATGAATAAAATGCAAAGCAAAACAATAAAGGCTGAAGGCGTGTTATATTTGAACCTGTTGATTATGTTTGGGTGTAATTGAGAAAGGAGAGTTTTCCAGAACAAAGGAAATCTAAGCTACAACTAAGAGGAGATGGCCCCTTTCAATTTTTAGAAAGGATTAATGATAATGCTTATAAAATTGATTTGCTTAGCTCCTATGGTAATGTTAGTACTATATTAATTGTATCTGATTTAACCCTCTTCGATGTTGCAGATTCGAGGACGAATCCTTTCGAAGAGGGAGGGAATGATAGAGAACCATGAGCATGTAAAAGACAAAAAGCGAATCATACATGGTGTGATCTGCCTCAAGGAAGCCTAGGGCATGACTTGCATGGACATGAGCTTGCAAAAGGAGGCTTAGGGGCCAAAATTGGATTAGATTTGAAGTCTGAATGTGCAAGGCAAGGGGCTGAACGAAATTCCCATATCAAAGGCCCAATTCAATTATAATTTTCCTAAAGATTCATTACAAGATGTTGGAGGCCCAATGATAAGGGCTAGGGCCAAAGCAATGAAGCAATCATTGAATTGTTTGGAGATAGAGCCCATATTATTGAGTCAGATTTCATCTTATAAAGGTCTAAGAGGCATTATCTTACTCCTTAAAGCCCAACATGAAGTGTCCAAAGGACCACAAGAAGTCCAATTAGGAGAACTCACTTAAAATACTATGTGACAACCATATGCCATTTAAAAATAAGGAGAAGGACATGATCTATAAGGTCTAATATGTTCAGATCATGTTTTAATTATTTTTCTTTTTTGTTTTCCTTAAAATAAGGTCATCTAGTAAACACCTTTCTAAGTTTATTATGTTTTCTTGTAGGGATTGATTTGTTTCCTTTTATTTAGTTTCTTCTTTAGGGCATTAAGTTAGGAAGTTTTTTCCTATAAATAGGCACTCTCTATGTACTTTGAAAAGGTGATTTTTCATTCAAAAATAATATTGAGTATTATTGAGAGCATTCTTGCTTTCTTTGTATTCTTTAAGAATACATGACTTATCGAAGGAGTGGTCTTCCTTTGTGGTAACCCAAGGCTAGAGTTCTAAGAAACAAGTTCTCTTAGGGTTCTTTCCATTGACTGACATTCTTCTAACGCCTTTTCTCTATGTGTTCTATTTCTATCTTTTCAATTTTGTTTCTTATGCTTCTGTGTGTGTTTGATTCTAGCCGTTCCCTGGCATAGTTCCATCCTGTTGAAGGTTCTTTAGGACAAGTTCCTATTGGGTCTCGCATCTTTGTTTTAAGGGTCTAAAAATAGAGTAAAGCATGAGACTTTTGAGCCAAGGTAAAAAGCCAAGTAATCTAAATTCATCAATAAAGATAATAAAGTACCAATACCTGGATAAAGAAAGAGACGAGAAAGATCTCCAAATACCATAATAAATAAATTGTAAGGGTTTTGTAGAGATATGAGATGATGATGAAAATGAAAGATAGACATTTTTTTCTTTTTGACAGGAAGTACAAGAATTAATGACATTAGATTTAATAAGTAAAACAAAAGGTAAACTAGATAATGTAGAGCTGTATAAATGATCAAAATGTTGATTCCATAAATCTAAAGAAGCTGTGGTAGCACTGAGAGAAACATAATTGTGAAAATGTGATGGAATCTTTAAGGGATAAAAGGTTATTGTGGATGGAACTCGTGAGGAGTGGTATCTTAGTTTAAAGGTCCTTCGCAATATAACCAAATGGATTCAATTCAATAACACGTGAATTATTAGAAACAAATTTGGCAACCGAAAATAGATTTGTGGTAAGATTAGAAACCATCAAAATATCATGAAGATGGAGAGGGCAACATGAAGTACATATAGTTAATGTATAGTTGAGGAAATGAGAAGAGTTTGTCTATTACCGAAGACTACTTCAAACCCATCATATGGTGAAATGAATTCAACAATGTGAGAATTAACAGTCATATAGGCAGTGGCGTCAGTATCTTGTAACCATTTAAAAACAATATTAGAGTTGAAGTGTGAATTATCTGGTTTAAGTAGAATGTTCAGAGCAGTAAATGCTACAAAAAGATTGTTATTAATATGTCAATAACTATAATGACAATTACAAGAATCAAAATACCAAAAACAACAGTGGGTGCCAATATGGCCCCATTTTCAACATATTTGAAACTGTATGGGTGATTTATTAGACCTGGTAAATGAAACAGTATCTGATGTTTGGGTCAGAAGTGTAGACTGGGCCTTAAGTTTCTAGGAATTAAGGGGTCCATAAGGCTAATTGGATGGATCATCATGGTTGAGACCCCCTATAATAATGTTAAATCTACTAGTGTTGAGACCCAACCAAATTAGGGTTATGCCACGAAGAAATTTGGGAATTGTTCTGCCTTCCTCTACAATTTCTTCCTCCTACTCTACCACACACACCTTGCAAGTGATTACCACCATTGTGAGAGACAAAGAGAGCTGCGTCTGACTATGCAGGTGAATGATATGAAAACTATCATTATTCATAAATTAAAAACTTTGCTCGAAGCTCGGAAATCATCAATGGAATGTCGCGATGCTTAATGGTGGTGATGGAGGACTCATAATCAACTGGAAGTCCATTCAGGGTGAAGAGAACTAGATCTTTATTAGAGAGTTAGTTGCTAATAGCCGCTAACTCATCTGCAGTTATGGAGATAAGGGAAAGAAAATCGTGATGGTGCTTAAGTCTTTCTTCAGTGTGTGCAGTCTACGACAAAGATGAGAGTGTTATGAAGCCAACTATTGCATAAAGTGATCTATAAGTTCAAGTCAGAGTTCATGGGCTATGTGATAGTTGAAAGCTAGTCGTGCGATTGAGGGTGAAAAGATGCAGTGAAAAAGTAGTAGACATTTCGATCGAATCCACCAAGGTTGTGCTTCAACTACAAGAACATCCAGAGCTTCACTGAGGCTATGCTCAACCTTTTTTGCTCTAATTGTGACAAGAGAGACGGAGGCATAGAGGTGGAGCAATAACAACGACGGATGGCGACATAGAAAATATTGGTGACTGGACGGCGAGAGAGAGTGAGAGCTAAGAGGACTTGAGAGAGAGGTAGCCTAAATGGGTAGGAAGGTAGAGGGAGGAAGTAGGCTCCCGACGATTATGTTCAATTTTGCAATTCAGCACTATATCTTAAATTTGTGATAATTTACCAATAGTCAACCATTATTTAGAGTATTGGGCAGTATTAGCCAAAAAAACCGGTATAGGTTGATATAATACTTTTTTTAGGAACTTTTTTGATTGATATGTGCCATACCGATTGATACGGTTTAAAATAAAAAAGTTGGTTTACACTATTATTATTTTAATTCTAATATTACTAAAAGATATATATTTTGGTTATAAAAATACTAAAAAAATTACAAATTTATATTAAAATTAAATTCACGCTAACTAATCCAAAATTCATAGGACTACTGTCTCATGGAAGTAATCTCAAGTTAGGATTTAACCCTATGATACTTGGAGGCTATTTTGAAAAAAATCATCTTTTACTAGAAGGAACCACTGAGGGGTATATAATGATTTTATTATAATGTAAAAGACATTAACTTGTTATATGATCTTATCAATTTTATTAAAGTTCTTTGTTCTTTAAAAATTATGCAGAATGTCTTTATATTGTATGAAAAATCTAGAATAAGGCCTTTCAATAATTTTTGCTTTTAATTTTTGTTCACATTAACGTTTTGAGTTATGTGTCACTTCATGTAAATAATCACATTTCGAAAGAATGATTAGGAATTAGAGAACCAAACATGATATACACCAAACAAATTTGAAATATTAATTTATTATATTTACATATAATTGCTTATATTAAAATTTTATTAATATTAACTTATTGGTTAAAGTTGAAATTTTATTTTATTTACCAATTTTTAATAATATATTTATTAAATTAATATGATAATAAATTAAATTATTTAATTTTATTTATTATGTAATATATAATAAATAAAGACATCGATTTTTCATTTTTATTTATAATCCGCACTTTTTTATAAGTAATTAACTGTTAACTACATTAATTTTTATTGTTAATAAATAAAATAATATTTTATTGATTTATCATTTGTAGATATCATTACTTATATATAAAATATAAATAAATATTTTATATGTCATATAATTTTATTTTTATTAATAATCAATTATATATTAAATTATTATTTTTATTATTAATTAATAAGATATTAATGAGTGTGAATGATATTAAATTAAAATTTTTGTTATTATTTTATTTTATTATATGGTAATAAATAAGATAATTAATATACTATACCATTTTATGATTATGTAGTAATGTTTGTTTTATTAATTATTTGTACTCATTTTTATTTATAAATATTTATGATTATATATCTATAAATATACGAATTTATAACTAGCATTAGCGCTAAAAAATTTATTACAAACTTGGGTCTAACATGAAGCTCGATTGGTCATAGAGCTTGCAACTTGTGCTTAAGGATAAGTTTTCTGAAAACAAAAAAAAAAGTATGTTAATATGTTTTTTGATAGATTAATTGAAATTATCTCTTTTGTTATATATATATATTTTGGTGCGTAAACAGGAAAATTAGTTTTGTCAGTTTCATTTGAAGACTTAGAGTTTAATTAGGAAACTTCTTTCCTTCCCTATAAGATTTGGATTTGTTTTAGATAGGAATCTTTGTAAGATAGAATTAGACTAGGTTTAGAGTAGGAAAACAATAAGAGGAGATGTCTTTCCCCTCTTTCCACATTTTTTTCGTTTTCTTTTTAGTTTTTCTCAATTTCCATCTTTCTTCTATTTTTGGTGTTGAAATTTAAGTCATGTGTGGCTAAACCCAAATATTCTTATTGAAGAGGATTCAAAACTCTAATTGTAACCTTGTGAGGTTTTATTCTAAACTTTTATTCATGTTTTAATTCAAGTATTTCTTATTTTGAATTCTTATATTTCATGAATAATTAATATTGATTGACCTGACAAATTAATTTGATGTTGATTATTCTATAGCTATCTATAAATTCAATTATTGGTAATTGTCACAAAGGATTGATATAAGTAACAAATATGTTATTTATGAATTTGCGTACTTAACTTATGTTAAACAAGAAAAATAAGTTGAATAGTTGCAGTATTTAATTTCCATATCATTATGTATCTAGTTTTTTTCAATTTACTATACTTAATAGCACTAGATATGAACATAATCTTTGAACAATTAGATGAATTGCATATAATAGTTGGTTGTGTTGCAAAATTTGTTAGGAACAATTTTAGAAATTATTGTATTTAATTGCAACTTGAAAGACATGCTAATCGTTTCTTATGCAGAACCAATATATCTTTTGAAGATTGGTCAAGGAAAATGCCACTAACATCATATGTTGAAACTCTCATTGGAGGAGTTTAATAGACAATCTAATTCAGGCCATAAGGTACTTTGTTTCCTTACTCTTGAAACTAAAATTTGTACTTGTCTATGCAAAACTTAAAGAGAAGCTTCATAGTATCTTTACCTAGGATTTAACAGTTAAGAAATCTTTGAACTACTTCAAAAGTGCTAGAGGGGACGTTTTATCAATTTCAGCTCCTAGTATTGAAATAGGAACCTTAACCTTTGCAAGTATGAAATTGTATCAGTTAGAATTTATTTTTGGAAGATTACTTTCCATTCGTTTCTGTACATCTCAGCCATTAGCTCTACAAATACAAATTAAATACGAAAAATGATGATGAGAATCACCACAAAGGAAGGATTATTCCATACAACATTTTTGTGGTATATAATATCATTATGAAACCAATGAAGCAATTTTGATTAATGACATTTTATTGCATTTGCATATTAGACATAATAGGCATCTTATATAGAAAACAATTCTATTTCCACAAAAGCTTGAGATAACCAATTTTTATTGCTTAATCTTTGATATTATCTGGTAATATAAAAAATAAGTGATTTTAATGCTTTTTTTGGAATATAATTAATGTATTCATTCAAAAAGGTGGAAATTACTATGTGAAATAAAATTCATCCCCAACAACTAGAGTGTGACAAACAGCAAAATACATATTAAGAAAAATGCCTATGATACACTGCTAACTTTCTAAGTGATACAATGAATCAACTAGAGATGAGTAGTTAATGGGAAGCTGTCTCAATCCTCATTCTAAACTTAAGATAAAACTCCATCTAGGTGATTTTGTTATGTTGTTTAGATTTCCCAAATAACTTGGTGTTCTCACCGTCTAAATAATATGCACTAACATAGCAAAACCAACCTTAAACAACTTGCAATCTTCCTTACTTTTCCATATCAAATCAACGATCCAAGCTAGACTTTCCAACCATTTGAGACTCTTGTCTTGCAGATCAAACAAGTTGAGAAATTTTCTCCACAACTAGCTTATATGACAACATTTAAAAACGATTTGATCAAGAGATTCAATTTCACTGGTATATAGAGGATAGATCCAATCAGGGGTCTGGAATTTAATACTATCTCTGGTTCCTAGAGTTTGAATAGTTGCTAACCAGAGAAAGAATGAATAAGCATTAGCTATTCTTGGATCCCATGTTAATTTGTGAAGGGGAAACCTGATGAGTGGACCAAGAAGCAACTTTTTGCATGAAAAAACATTAAGCTTGTGTGAGCTATGTAATTGCCATCTAACTTCATCTTCTAGCCTCTGATCTGGTAAATTATCTAGCATACAACCTGCAACTGGACTAATTCCCCTACCAGTGTGAAATGGCCAATACCAATTGTCATTTTGAATAATTTTATGCATAATCATGTTTTCAAGAATCAATCCTCTAAGAGCAGTGAAGTATTATGTATAGCATAAAGGCCAAAAAAATGCCAATTATCAAACCATAAATTAGTACTTCTACCATCTCTAATGTAGTGCCTAATATGAGGATGCATAACTGACCTAGTACATAAGATTTGTTGAAAAGTATAGGACTAAGTACTTTTTCTATACATAAACCAAATGCTTTTTTTAACATGAAACATATGCACCCACTTCACCCAGAGGCTCTCCTTTTTATAACATATTCTCCATAGCCTTTTAGCTAACAATACTTTGTTCATTCTGCTAATAGAGTTAATTCTCCATTTTCTCTGGGAAGACAAATGACACTCCATTTAACTTTGGAAGTCTTCTTACCACTCCGATTCAACCCATGCCATATGAAGTCTCTTATGCTTCTATCAATCTTCTTCAGAACTCCTTTAGGAATTGGTTAAGTTAGATAGCCAATAGATGTGTACGTTATTGAAAATTGAAATTGCAAGTTGAAATCTACCTCCATAAGACAAAAACCTATTAGTACAAGTAGAAATTCTTTTATGAACTTTATCAATAAGAGATCTACATTGAACTTCCTTAAGCTTCCTAATAGAGATAGGAATTCCCAAGTAAGTAAATGGTAACTAATGAATGGATGGTCTTACTTCGATAGTCACCCTTTATAAGTCATCAGAACTTAGCTTAGACAAATAAGTAGAGCTTTTTTATATTAAATCAACCTAGAAGCTTCCTACAATATTTGTAAAGATGATAAGATAATCCCAATTGAAGAAGTGTCATTAGCACACAACATGAGTAAATCAACTGCAAAAGAAAGTTGGGTAATGTTGAGTTGTCTACAATGATAACGATATCTAAAAACTGAGCTTTCATCAATACACATCTACGTCATTCTTTGAAGAACTTCCTTAGTGATAGTAAAAGATAGGGAGATAGTGGATCCACCTGCCTTATTCCCCTAGTTGTTTGCTATAGTTGAGTACATTCCTTATTCATTAACACTAAGAAAGAAACTGTATATATGCAAGCATGAATCAAGTTAATAAACCTGCAAGTTTAACCAAAAGCTTAAAGAGAATTAATAATGAAACCGAATCAACAACATCATAGGCTTTAAGGAATTTTATCTTCTTAGATGTTTCAGTATGCTAACAAGTTTATATGTGTATATAGATTTATATATCAACTTAAAGTTTTCTAATTGTGCAAATTATTATTCATGTTTAGTTTGAGTTTCCCGTAGCTTATCATTGAATTAGACCTTCAAAGATTTTGAACACAACAGAAAACCATTGCCATAAGAGGATTGAAAAACATGAAAACAAGCAGCTATAAAACTTTTACAAGTAACATGATCTCAATATGATAATTATAAGAACATATGCTAACTCTAGCCATTAAAAAATCATAGTATAAAAAGAAGATGAAGGCAAATTGAGATGAAAAGAAAAATTACTTAATATTAAGAGAGGCAACTGAAACCAGAGGCAAAGTATGAGAGTGAGAGAGAGGCACAATGGTAGTTTCAGAGTTGAGAGACGAGAGGAGAGAGATGTGACCTGTATGTGTAAGGTGTGGAAGGTTTTGGTTTTTTCTATAGTGAAAAGGATAGAGGAGAGGAATATTGATTATTTTTAGAATATTATTTTTTTATTAGCAAAAATGGTATCGTTTCGATAATAATTTATAGGTGACATTCAGATTTTAGCTTGATTTAGGTTATGGAGTCTAAGCCCAAACCTGATTCAAAATCTAAAAATTTAAAAAAAAGTTCAAAGTCAATCTAAATTTCAATTAACTCAAGTACTTAAGCCTATTGATTTTGGGTAAGATCGAGCTCGACTAAATTTTTGTTTCATATGATAAGAAAAAAGTACTTAATACTTAATACTTACATATTTTATATATTAATTATAATAAAATAGAAAACTTTTTCATCCTACTTATTAATATTATTAGACAACAAAATATAATAAAATATGTACTTTAATGTTGTATAAAAATAATAATATGTTACTATCTATGATAAATTAATTATTAATGAAGTAAAGTAACATTACATAATATGAGAAATGATATATAAATATGATAGAATAATAAAACAAAGAAAATTTTTTGATA
>JANPWT010000006.1:29611520-29626452 GCA_024678245.1 Erythroxylum densum
ATGATTCTAAATTACAAAATTTCCTGAACTAACTTCATTACAAAAGTCTCTAACTATCTTGGAGTTCCAATGCCTTGCAAGGATCGTTAATCTTCTCTTTCTTCCCTGAGGAGGGAAGCGTGGGGTGAGCTACACAGCTCAGTGGATAATATATTCATAGCCATTGGCAATTGACCAAAGTCAAGCATATGTATGTATATATATATCTAGCAATTATAGCATTCATCAATTTAGCTCAACATTCATAACATATAACACTCAAAATGATTCATACTTAGCAATTCAATTATGAAATGCACAAACAAATTGCTCGAGAGTTCCGTGAAACGAAATAAAGAAATCGAAGTTTGCTTCGTGAACAAAACGAGTCCGAATTCTCAGGATCTCGTGGCCTCAAGCTGGCGGCCGAGAGAAGGCTATGGATCAATGTGCACGTGACTAACGAAACAGGTTCCTCTCTTGCCCAAACAAAAGCACATAATCATGTTCAAAATTATTTTATCAAATGCTCAACTTTCATGCTTTTCTTCTTTTTATCTAACTTAAAATGTTATAACCTTTTTCAAGGAATAACATAATCACTATGCAGTTCCAAACATTCACAATGATTTCAATTTCTCACAAATCAATTCCAAGCAAAATAACATACACATACATAGGTAAGAATTTTCTCAATTACACAATAATTATAAATACATTACCCACCTATTTTGCTTGCAAAAATCTAAGTCGAGGTTGTCTTTCTCCTTGCTCTTGGGTAGGATTCTTTTGGTTCCCTAAAACAAACCAAGTTTCATTCAATAGGAATCCAATAGAAAATCTCATAACGCAAAATCACTAAAATTGATTTTAGAATGCTTAAACCCAAACATTTTCTAAACTCCATAGACCAAAATCCTTCCAAAAATCCAAAAAATAAAAAATGGTCTTACCTTGATTCTTCATCAAATGAAGGGATCTTTTAGCTCAAAGGGAAGCTTTTCTCTTCCTCTTCCTTTTTCCTTTCTTGAACAGCTCCAAAATCTCTTTTGAAGACTAAGAAAAGTTAAACCCTAGCTTGTTTTCTCATCTTTCTCTCATCTTCTTCTCTTTGTATTTCTCTCTCTTTTTCATGACACTCTCTCTTTTTTTCTTCAATTTTCGTTCTCCTCTCTTCTTAAAATGCAAGACAACACTTCTTCTTCCAATTATACCCTTAATGATCGAGAAATGTCCCATTTGTCATTCCATTTATGCTTTATGTCTTTTATACTTAAGTGTCTTGCCAAAAGTACCCTTGAATATTCTGACATAACTCTTTCTTATAGAAAAGTGTTCTCCCTTGTCTTAAGTTTTCAATGACATCAAAATCAATCCATTTGGTTCAGATATTTAAAAGTTAAGGCCCAAACATTTCAGACTGTTGTTAGACTGAAACAATACATTAAACCCAACTTCCATCCAGAAATTGAAAGTCCTAAAGACTGAAGTAGATTTCAACTTCTTCATACCATTTGTAGCTCCATGTCTCTAGTTTATCTTGAAATAAGAACCATCTCATTTGGAATCCTATAGATCCAGAAATCTTCAAAATACTAAAGCATGTTCAGTAAAATGTCCAATTCCTACTCTTCCAATCGATACCCTTACTATGATTCAATCTATCTTTTTCCAATAAATACCAAAAGCTATAAAATTCTATGTAGGGATATAAAAATGTGTTAAGAAACTATTGGTTTAAGAATCACTTCATTTGAAGGTAGGATAACAAAATTTTGTCTGAAAGAATCAAACAAGGTTTGGTCCTCAATCATATTGAACTTGTCTCGGGACAAATGGAATAACTTTCACTATAGATGTTAGATTAAGATCATCTTATGACGATTTCAAAGTGGACTTTGAGATCTACAACTTTGAAGAAGACTTTGAGGTCAGATTTTATCATCTGGATGGTCAAAATGGACCAGACGATAGGATCAGACTAAGCCAAAGGAAAAATAGACGAATGAAAAAAAATAGACGAATGGGAAAAATTGCCATAACTTTCCCTAAAGATATCAGATTTATGTGTTCTTTAGATGGTTAGAAAGAGAAATTCAAGATATACAACTTTAATGAAGATCTAAAAGATATATTCTACCTTTTGAAGGATAAAAAATGGAGCATAAGATAGGATCAGACGAAGTCAAAGGAAAAAGAAGACGAATAGAAAAAGACAGACGAATGGAGAAAATTGCCATAACTTTTCCTAAAGATAAAGGATTTGTGTTTTCTTTAGATGGTTCGAAAGAGGAATTCAAGATATACAACTTTTATGAAGACCTCAAAGACAGATTATATCTTATGAAGGGTTAAAAATGGAGCAGATGATAGGTACAGACGAAACCGAAGGAAAAGGCAAACGAATGGAAAAAGATAGACGAATGGGGAAAATTGCTATAACTTTCCCTAAAGATATCATATTAAGGTGTTATTTATATGGTTAGAAAGAAGACTTCAAGATCTACAACTTTTTATGAAGAACTTGAAGACAAATTCGATCATCTGAAGGGTCAAAAATGGAGCAGAAGATAGGTACAGGTCAAACATAGAAGAAGTAGAAGACAGAAGATAGCAAAAGACAGACGACATGTCATCACAGAAGGCATGTCAGCAAAACACAAATGACACGTAAGCAAAACACAGATGACATATAAGCAAAACACATATGACATGTCATCACAGACGATACATTATCATAGAAGAAGCAAAACACAGACGACACGTCATCATAGAAGACATGTCAGCAAAACACAGACGACACGTAAGCAAAACACAGATGACATGTCATCATAGACGACATGTCATCAGAGAAGAAGCAAAACATAGAAAAAGCGAAAAGACAGAAGATACATCTTCCCTTTTAGGGACCATAATTTTTAACCTAGAAGTCCAAAAATTCCATACTATATGTTGTTGGAAACCTAAAAGAAAGATCTATAACTCTCCAGAAGACAACTTTAACTAAATTTGCCTCAATTGAGTCCAGATTTACCCCTAAAGTTGACACACGAATTTTACATTCATCCACCAATATACTGCACCAAGTTCTCAACTTCATGACAAATTTTGAGATTCTTAAAGACAAAATTTAAATTCGATGTCTTCATAAAAAATGTAGCCATATGTTTCTCCAAATCAAGAATCATCTAGTTTGGATAACTAGAGAAAAAGTTGTGGCTAAAAGACTGAAGCATAGTCCGTGAACATTTTCCAGATCAACCACCCATTTGGTTTCACAATCTTTCTTTAACATAACTCATACCAAGATCACTTTTTCTACTTTATTTACTCCTCATTCTCAACTCCATTTTAAATCAATATCATTCAAAGAAAAATACAGTACATGATTAATCTTGAACACCAATAACAGAACATACACATATGTACATATTCTCCATCAATTTACTACACAAATTCAACTTCATTTTTACTTTCACTCTACTTCTAACTTTCACCTTAATTCTTCCCATTTCAAAATCTCTTGTCTACCAAATCACCAAAGCAAAACATGAATTTATCCACATTTCCAGTTCATTACATTACTCTTGTCTATCATTTTTAATTCAAGAATTTGCATTCATTTATTCTTTACTCATGACTAATCACCAAAATTTCTCTTTCAATAGTTCTAACTCCTATGAAACGTTCGGGGTCCAACAATCATTCTCTAAGAACATGACATCTTGTGATTCAAACTAAGTTACTTCTTCATTACAACATTAACCTATAAATGTATATCCTTTTGAGTGTTTAAAGTATCTAATAAAGATGATTTTGTTCCCTCTTAGTCCTAGTTTCCCATATCTATAAAAGATATTATAAGTGTAGGCAGCACATCCCTATGATCTTAGATGTTCCATGTTAGGTTTTCTTCATGTCTGTAACTCATGTGAAGTATTTGTAATTGATTTTATGGGCACTTGATTAAGTACATATGTGGCCATAAGCAATGCATTACCTTAATATATGATAGGTAGATTTTCTTATGCATTATAGACCTAACCATTTATAGTATAGTTCTATTACATCTTTCTATAACGCCATTTGTTGTGGGGTTTGTGTAATAATTAACTGTCTTATATTCCTTTTTTATCACATAACATCTTGAACTCAAAAAAATATTCTTGTCCTTGATCAGTTCTTAATGTTTTTATTTTCTTGTTTAATTGATTCTATACTAAATTTACGTATTTTATGAAACGACTTAATGATTCCTATTTTTGAGAAATCAAATAGACATGATCAGACTGAGTATAGTCATCTATAAAAGTGAAGAATTACATAGCCCTATACCGTGCCCTTACATTCATTAGATCACATATTTCTGTATGAATTAATTGCAATGAATAAAAAGCTCGTGCTCCATTTCCAAATGGATTTCATGTCATTTTACCTGCTAGACAATGTTCACAAATAGGTAAATCTATTTGATGTAAATTACCTAAAAATCCTTCTTTAGTTAATTGAGTTATTCGATTTTGGCCTATATGATATAGCCTAAGGTGCCATAAAATTGCATCATTATTGGAATTATTGGTTGATGTAAACAAAGAATAACTTATATTATTATTTCAATAAACAACATCTAGAACAATAAAACTGTCTAACATAAAACCATGACCATAATAAATATTTCCAAGATATAAATCCATACCACCACTATAAAAATTTACATTGAAACAAAGACTTATTAAAACTAACACAGAAATTAGATTCTTTTAAATTTTGGAGCATACAATACTTCATATAGGATAAAGGTCAACCACCATGCATGTCTAATTTGCATGTTTGAATTTCTTATACAATAACCCTTGACTTGTCTCCTACATAAATCCATCAAGTTTCATACAAGATTATTCAAAATTCCACGAAGGCATCTCTGTCCTTCACTACATGGTTGATTACTCCCAAATCTGCAATCCACAAAGGATGTGATTCAGTTAGTAAAATAGAATAGGAGACATTCACAAAAAATGTAGTTACAATACAATTATGCCTTTTTAGGCTCACTACAATCATGAGCAAAATATCCTTTATTGTCGCAATTAAAGCACTTGACTCTTTTCATGTTCTGCTTCTTAAATGAAGATTTCCTTTTCTATACTGGATCCATTTTGCCTTCTTTGAGTCTTGAGTATTGTAAGTTTCTTACCCTTTTCCATTTTGATTTACTATGATGCTTATGCTTTCGATTCATAACCCTATATGAGCTAGTACAATTGCACATACCTCTAAGGATACCTTTGAGGCTTTAAGACATTCTTCTTATAGTATAAGATGTCTTGTAATATTTTCTATCATCTTGATACTCTAATTTTAAGTTAGATGCATCTTCATGTGCTCCCACCTATAAGATGATGACCGGATCATAACTTGTACTTATTGCTCATTTGATAATTTATGGTCAACATCATGCAACTCACTATCATGTTTGACATATGCCTCAAATGCTTTGCATTGTTTGATATGTCTGTTTCTTATAGGTGCTAAATAGTGAGTGACCTCATTTTGATCACTGAGGTGCCTTTAAAATATGCAGCTAAAGCAAACCGCATTTCCTTATCAGTGTCATATTTGAGGAACTTGTGCATAATATCATTATCCATATTGCTCAATAATGTAATATGAGCCCATGAGTTTTTTTTTTCAAATTTCATAAGTATCATGGTTCCTTTTATGTTAGGCCATATTACCTTCCTTAAGAATATGCACGATTACGTTTAATGGTTCAAGAGCCTCTTACTCTTCTAGTACATATTGAATTTTCATGTTCCAAATTTTATAATTGTTGCCATTTAATTTCTCACCCTTGTTGAATCCATCAATAATGTTCATTGGCATAATAGCTATAATAGAAACACAAAGTTTCTACAGAAATAAATAGTATACTTGCACTTTATATTGTCATGTCATACATTTATATTTTACGAATAATGAGTTTTCAATTACCTGCAAAATTGAAAGAGAACAGATGTTTTCAATGATCATTTGTATTACAAATGAATACCAATCATCATACTTAAAAAGAATTGTCAAGTAACATTCAGACCAATTATCATACTCAAGAAGAATTGTCAAGTAAGATTGTACTGTTAATTTGAACACTACCAAACTTGACATACATAAATAAACGTAATTAATATAAAATTATGATTATTCCATTTAAATTAGAAATACATTTCTATTTAATATCGAACTAATCGAAATAAATTATGACTAATAAACTTATTTCTAATACAGATACTAATAACTTCAATTTAATTTGAAACTTGTTTTAATTTTTATTCAATTTATGAACTTAATAATTTAAATTTAATTAGAAACTTATTTCTAATTAAAATTGAATTTGATAAATTGTTTAGAAAATTATTTCTATCTTCCATTAGTAAACTTATGAATTTAATAACTTAAATACAATTAGAAACTTATTTGTGATTAAAATTGGACCAATCAACATATATATATGTATGTATGTATGTATGTATATATGTATGTATTTAGAAACTTATTTCTAAATTTAAGTAAACTTATCTCTAATATGTAGTACCTTTATAAGTCCACACTTATAGCCCAAATTGATCCATATTGTATTTTATTTTACATTTTAATACATTATAAAGCTTGGTCCATCTATTTTTTAGTCTTTATTGGCCCATTAAAATGGGCCCAAAATAATCTAAAATCACATCAAAACAGCAGCCCATAAATCCCTTTTGTTATTATGTGTTGGCCCATCTAAGTGTGTAACCCTATACTCGTCCTAACAATTTCCAGCCGTCTCCTTCAACCTTAGGCAACGATGATGAAGAGGAACCCCCACAGGCCGCAAGCACTTGGGCAATTGTGGTGGCGATCTGGCTCGTGTTTCCAGGCTGCAGCAACAACAAAAGATGGTGACGCTTCCAAATCGGTGTCACAACAGAAGTGCTATGCCGTTGGAGAGGCGTGTCACCTTCACCAAATAGTTCATGGGACGCTGTTCACCAGTGGCTTTTCCACCGAAGGAGCGTGTCACCATCACCAACCAGCGCCTCTTTGGTTCCTTATTCGGGTTAACTTTCATCAAATTGTAGGGCAAGGAAGTAAAAGGCCAAGCCAACATACTCATAAACATTAAAAAACTTGTTCCTAACACATCATTAAAGTAAATGAGTAGTCTTCTAATTGCATCTGAATTGACCTTTCACGTGAAAAGTAGAAAGTGTGAAGGATTATGAATATTGAAAAGACATTTTCGTTTCACATAGCACACGTTCGGGTGTCTTCTAATGCAGGGTTACGAATATTTTCTAGTCAATGGCAGTATTCTTAGTTAATTAGACTATCCAAATTTATGATAGGACTAATAATTCAGAGTCAAGTTCAATACTAAAATCTAATATCAATGGAGACCTATGCGTTAGCATGCTAATCCTATATTTATGTATATGTTCAAGTTCGATAAAATTATAAAACGACCTACAAGTACCTAAATCACTTGTAGTAATTAAAAGAGTTTGACTTGCGATGAAGACAAATTTATTTTTACTTCTATTTTTTTGGTAAATCACTTTAAAAAGAGATAAATATTTTCTTTTGAAATTTTTGGAAACTCTATCTTTATCCCATTTATAGAAATCAGAAATGGATTAACTGAAGCAAACATAAAGTATTAATAGATTACTTTACTATTACAATTTACAAATGTGAGCTTATATATACGGTGCAGATATTGAGTAATACAAAAACACCAAAATAATAGTATTACTATAAAGCATTTCAAAACAATATGCGTTCTACCAAAAGCATAATTATATATGATCCACCGCATATACGCAATACAACAAAGTTGACCTTTGACTATGAAAAAAAGCGTAGTTAAAGGTGTAAAAAATTGTCACATTTTCGTCGCTTAAAACATCGCTAAATTTTCGTAGCTGAAAACGTAGATAATTAAGGCATCGTTGCCAATAGGTTTGGCTATGCCTCTTTTTCATAACTAGAAACTATAGCTACATTAAGAATCTTGATAATATTATTAATGATTTCGCATCTAAAAATGCACGGAGAAATTGTTTTTCATAAATCATGATCCTCTGTGTATTTGTTAGTATTATGATTATTTAATATTTAGTTGGTTATGTAAACTTATAAATTGAATCATTTATGTTTCATACAAATATGTAAACTTAAGTATATTGTCAATTTATTGGGACCCTTTTTTTAAATTTCGCCCAGGGCCTATAAAACTATAGGAACGACCCTGATTAAGATCATACTCAAAAGTTTTTAGCTAAGTTTTTGGAAATGAAAATAAATATAATCAATTACGATTTTTGAAAACGTAGCAAAAGTTGTTTAGTTGTATTAAAAAAAGTAGCCAAAAGTTTTTAGCTATGTTTTTAGAAACTTAAGTAAATGTTTTTAGTTATATTTCTAAAAACATAGGCAAATATTTTTAGTTATGTTTCATAAAATGTAGCCAATTTTTTTTAGCTACATTTTAACCGAATGTTATACAATTTTGGAATAAATTATGTGTTATATTTTTAATCCATATTATTGTATATCATGTATCGATATATTTTCATTTTTATTTATTATACAGAAATTTGTACAAAAATAATTAATAATTTGAAGCATTGTATATAAAAAGTAAAACATCATTAAATTATACCAACAAAAAGAATATTCTGGGTACAAGATTTTAATTACAACTTTAACAATTCTTATAGATAAAATAATGAATACAGAGATTAGTTTACAAATTATAAATGCTAGGATTACCCAAAAAAAAAAAGTAGAACGACTAGCTAGGTTTATCCATATTAATGAACTTATAATAATCCAAAAAGCTTAGCTAAAATATACTAAAAATATTGTGAGTATTGAAATAATAAGTTTTAATTAAAGCAAACATCACATAACTTTACCATTCACGACATAATCACTCAGCAGTTGCATCTTCATCAATTTTATAATCCAAGAAAAAAGTATTAAATTTAAATTATCATACAAACGGGAATTGAAAGAAAAATGTATAAGAGAAGTAATTAGTACCATTCGCTTTCATCTTCATTGATATCATAATCTAGGCCAAGTAATTTTTTGAATAACTTATCATGTTTGGCTAACTTTGCTCGAGTATGTTGTAATTCAACATTAAGCATCTTGTTTTCCTTTTGAAGTTAATGAATAACTGTTTCATTTGATGAGGTTGAAACATTTGGTTTAGGGCTAAAGCCAAGACCTTTGACATAGCTAGAATGTGTACCAAATACGATATTGCAAATGTCTTCTACTTGACCTCAATTTTCTAAGACATTGATTTTTCTAACAACTCTTGCATCTTATCCTAAAATTATAAAAACTAATATTCAATCCCAATATTATTACTTACTACTACATTAGTAAATGAACTTAAATATTAACAAACTTTTATATTGACATAGTTATCTTCTACTTCTTCTGACATGCAATATTTACCTTCCTTATAGTGAGTAACTTTGTATAGTTTGATCCTATCACATTCTGTCCATGTAGTTCCTTCTTTTTCTGTTTTATGAAAGAAAAATACAAGGCATAATAAATAATATAGTGTTTATTGATATAATTATAGCTTGTAATCAAAGATCTTACATATTCATTTCGGATGACTACAAATGATTTGGACCCTTAATTGTGAGGTGTTTTCATTTTTCCTCTACTAACCTTTGCTTTCTCACAATTTTCCTAAATAAAGAAAAAAAGATTAGGTAGTCATTAAATCATCTAATAAGATTAATGGAAGCAAATGTGAAAGGAAAGAAAACAAACCTGAACTTTTGGGTTAGCCCAATAATCAACTATTCTAATTTTCTTAAGACATTCAGCCAGGAATATGTCTTCATGCCTTCACATCATAAACTCAAAATAGCGATCCTTGGTCCTTTGTTTCAATAATAAAGTCACACAATTTGAAACATTTTGGTTATCGATATCGACAATATTTAATTTCAACTGTGAACAATAAGTAAAAGTGTAATTAATCTTTAAATAGTTGAAATAATATTTCATATATTTAAATATATTGAAAACTTACCACAACTTTCTCCAAATCATTTTCAACCAAGTTGTCTTCGTCGATTTGTAGGTGTTAAAGATTAACAAACATGCAGATCCCTTTGCATTAGTTGACTCGTTGTTTGAAGCAGAATGAAGTTATGTATGACTAATTTCATTAGTGGCTGAGGTAGAATGTTGTTGTAGGCTTGGAATTGAATTAATGACATTAATTGATTGATCTAGTTGAAGTTGTAGTTGTCTCTGTTTTATAATTTCCATAACTGTCACCTTCTTCCCCTTGTTTCTACTAGGTTCATTGAATATGGAAATTGGGCCCGAGTCAAGAGTCGGATCACCGGTTGGGATTTTCGGGCCCGATCGGGCTCGAGCCAGGCCTGACCTAGCTTGAGACTTGACCAAGAAAGACAAAATGATGCAATTTTTTTGAAAATTTTTACAAAATAATAAATCAGGTTGGGTCCGGCTGGTTCACTTTGGGCCCATCGAGCTGGGGGCCAGTCAATCCCCATTCGGTTAGGCCACGGGCTGGGTTAGGCCCATTGCCATCCCTAGGTGTCATTATATTAGATATCTATAAAAAAACATAAATTTTAGTAACATTACAATACATCCAATCATTATTATCAACATACATTTAATCATTAACATAAGTCAACCATCAACAATATGCATTAAAATAAGTCAACCATCAATGATACGCATTAACATAAGTCAATTATCAATAATATATATAAACATAAGTCAACTATCAATAATAAATATTAACATAAGTCAATCGTATGCATTAACATAAGTCAACCATCAACAATACACATTAACATAAGTCAACTATCAACAATACACATTAACATAAGTCAATCATCGACAATATGCATTAACGTAAGTCAACTATCAACAATACGCATTAACATAAGTCAAGCTTCAATAATACACATTAACGTAAGTCAACTATCATCAATACACATTAACATAAGTCAATCGTCAACAATATGCATTAACATAAGTCAATCATAAACAATACGCGTTAATATAAATCAACCATTAACAATACGCATTAACATAAGTCAATCATTAATAATTTGCATTAATATAAGTCAATCATCAACAATAACATAAATGTTACCAACATTACATTTGAGACAATATAAAGAACACTTTAATGATACCTTCAATCATCATTATCGAGATCTTGAAAAGCATCATCATTAATTGCATTATGATTCAACTCTTCATTGCTATTATATTCAATCAACGTATCATCATTCTTATATAATTCATCCTCAGCATAGTCTTCATCTCTTTTTATAACAAGATTGGCTTGTACTTTATTTGCTTCTAGTATATTTGGATCAACATCTCTCCTATAGAATGATGATATATCTTCATCTTTTATTAGTAGGGCTCCATTATCAACTTTGATTCAATCTCTTGATATACTTCGTCATCATCCTCACCCATTGGACTATTTTCCTTTTCACAAAAAATAAAAAAAGATTTAGGTGTTGAAATTTTTGAACAACTTTCCAATTGTTGCCCAATATAGTGTCGTTGAGGTAGAAAACTTGCTTCACTTGACTTGCAAGCACAAAAGGTTCATTATCATACCATAAGTTACTAACATAGATGCTACTAATATTGTCATTCACTTTTATTTTCATCCCTTTGTCACCAAAATTAAACCATTTGCACTTAAATAGAACAACCTTTTTTTATCTTTGATATAATGCAACTCTATTATTTCTAAGATGACTCCGTAAAAGTTAATAAAATAATCCTCATGTTGTCCCTCATCATCAAACTCACAATTTTGGTTTCTAAGTCAACTGTCACTATCTTTTATATGAAATCTAACTCTATTAGCAATGTAACCTATATTGTTTTCTCACATATATAAGGCCCACACATCAAAGCATATAATGTTGTCGTTACCTCTGGCACTTTGCGGTTATGTAACTATATCATTTGTAGAAAAAAATATAATTAGAATTTTATGTCACCTGCAATTTTCATTTGTTCATTCTATTCCATGAATAACTTACTCGAGTCCTAAATTATGATTAGAAGTTAATCTTATGCCTTCCTTCAACATTAACAATCGCTTTGCTTCACTATTAAACAAGGTTACCCATTACAAAGGACCTTAGGCTTAGGACCAGTAGTTGGATGGTATTGGGGAGTTTGTGGTCATAAGCTTCATCACTACAAGTCATCTTCCTCACCTTCAGTGCTACTTTTGGATGCATGCTCATTATACATATTAATTAATAAATTTTTTCCAATTTTTTTTTTGGCAATGGATGAATTGATGACTATGAAATACATGAGTACAATTTCTATACCAGTTGACAAAGCATAGTTCATTTTCACTGCTTTTAAAAAGTAATGAAAATTTCCTCCACATGCAAAGACAACCAAGGTTTACACTCACCCAGATGAAGTCCAACACACTGTGTACAGGTATTGTGGAAATGAATCACTTCGAAAACCAAAACCCTCGTTTGGAGACAAAGATAAAGATGTAAACTGGAGATGAAGATGGACACCGGAGATAAAGGTGATATTATGCTGGGAACAAAGATTTCAAATGATGACGCTGGGAACAACAATTTCAGACAAAGATGAACATCACAATTAGAAAGATAAAGATAGGAAGCAAACAACGATTTCAAAAAAACTTTGGGTAATTAGGTTTTCAATATATAAAATGATGTTGTTTTAGGGATGTTTAGAGATGAATAAAAAAATCGTCACCAAAAGGTCACAATTTTGCTAAATCATCGTCAAAATAAGTATATCTTTGGTGATGATTTTACTAAAGCATCTCCAAAGGCTTCACCTTTTATGACGCATTTCAAATTTCTTTGCCAAAGAGTTACCATATATCATTAGATTATAAAAAATAATTACAATATAGTTAAAAATGGAAATTAATATTAAATATTAAGAATAAATGAAAAGAGAGTTATGTAAGCCTTTGGCGAAGAATTTTGAAATTGTCACCAAAGGCTTACCTTTGGCGATGATTTTAATAAAGCGTCACCAACGGCTTAAGCGTCGCCAGAGGTATAAAGCGTCATCAAAGTCACCAAAGGGTTACTCTTTGGTTTACCTTTGGTGACGTTTCTGCAAAATCGTCCCCAAAGGCTCAATTTTAACTACGATTTTTAAAACGTAGCCAATGAGCTACCTTATTGTGGTGACATTAGGTGTTTAGAGGAAATTTACACTTAAATTGGGTTTTAGGTGCTACACTTTTTTATTGTAAAAAACTCAACTACTCCACTTGCAAAAGAAGTATATTACTAATGAAAAATTACTAAAATAATAAACCTATGAAAGATAAGCGTTTCGATTGTTGTAAATTGAAGCTTATTAATTTACTGAAACCTACACCCCAGACGCAGTGAACTCAATTCAATGTATACATATTCTGAGACTGATTACTAGAAGTTATGGATTGGCCTCCCTTCTAGTCACGTGTATAAGTGAAGTGATTCTGTCATTGTATATATATAAATATTTATATAAATAGATACATGATAGAATAAAAGAATTATATATATAGAGAGAGAGAGAGAGAGAAGTACATATGCACGTAGATAAAGGAAAAAGACAGACGCGAAGAAACCTAATACGGACGTGATTGTCTTGTAAACGGCCGACCCAACACAACTTCGTGGGAGACATCAAAACGTTAGTCACAGAACCACACTTTCTCTCTCTGTCTCTCTCCCTCTCTCTGCATAAGTCTTAACATAGATAAAGACAATTAAGCATGACGTTGTTCGCCTTTTCCCTTTATGCAAAATTATTTTATAGGGGGGGCTTGTTTTCTTCACTTATTATGTTTCTCTCTCTTACATATAAATATGTATGTTCACGTCCCATGACGCATAGACATAAGTTCAAAGCAAGTTCTCTTTTGCTTCACCCATACAATTGCGTGCTCATGTACTTCATATATTTATATTCTTCTTGCGGGTTACTAGGCATCGATACTGAGAACAATAGTGTTAAAAGCATAGCTCAGGTGGTCCATCCACGTTTGTTTATTGAACAAGTTAACATATAATTCTTGGGAGGTATATTATATGGACTATAAGCAAGAATGGCACACTAGTTAGTGGTTCATGCATTTGTCAATCTAGTTCTACGTGTCTACTCTCTAAGACTTTTATTTACTTCAATAATATCATTTTCAATGAAAATAAAAGATAGTCATGTCGTCATTCTAATTTAGATAGACTAAAGAGAGAGTATATGCTACTAATTTAGAAGTTTAAATTGACAAACGAGGCCTCATATTTTAACATATATACTTTCTCCACACAAAAAAAGTGTAAACAAATCTTAATAAGTCTCAGTTAATAAATTAGGAAAACCACAACTTTAACTTTGAATTTTGGCAAACATATAATTATATTAAAATTAGTATATTTTGTTAACATATTATAATTGTGGGGAGAAAACATCAATAATTTATACCTTATAGCCAAATGGTTGGTTATATTTTAGTAACATAATTATTTAAAGACACTCTTTATTTTACACATATTTAGATATATATGATAATGTACATGCGATAAAATGTACTTATCAATTGAAACCATGATGAAATCATAATTGTAAAATTTATGTTGCATTTATATATTGTCCCTAAATTATTCAGAGTCATTGTTATATTAAAATTGAACATTCATACAATATAAAAAGACTAGTACAATTTTCTTTTCTTATGAAGGAATAGTCGATTTTATAGACTAAAGTATGAAGATATCTGAACAAATATGTGAGTGCTTATTAGAAGACAAGTTCACTAAATTGACACCATATGAGAAATTTATTTAGAATATTACTTATATACATA
>JANPWT010000006.1:29642286-29657423 GCA_024678245.1 Erythroxylum densum
AAAAAAAAATGAAGCGACTTTAGTTAAGCTGTGATTCGTTCGTTATGAGTTGGGTTCCGGAAACGGGTCCCAACAGATTGCTAGGCCTCTTATAAACTTATTAGTAAAGGATGTGCCTTTTAATTTTGATGATAATTGTCTATCTATGTTTAATCGACTAAAGGAGGCCCTCATTTTAGCACCAATCTTAACATAACCGGATTGGACATTACCATTCAAATTCATGTGCAACACGAGTGACCATGCTATGGGTTATGTGTTAGGCTAATGGAATAATAAAAAGTTGTATACAGTTTAATACATAAGCGAGACATTAATGAATCCCAACTAAATTATAACACTTATAAGGAGTTGCTAGCAGTGGTATTTGCATTTGACAATTTTCAGTCGTATCTCTTGGGATCTAAGGTGATCATTTTTATCGATCACACTGCGTTTAAATATCTCTTCTCCAATAAAGATTCAAAATTGAGGCTTATTCGATGGGTGCTCTTACTACAAGAATTTAACATTGAGATAAGAGATGAGAAGGGACTAAAGAATGTGGTAGCTGACCACTTATCATTTCTAGAAGGAGGGGAGGTAGTATTCATGTTTGGCATATGCCTGCTCTAATTGAGATCTTTGGAGATGATTCCGTACTACAATTTGGTGGAGGAACTTTAGGGTAACCTTGGGGAAATGCACCTGGTGCCATAGCTAATCAAGTAGCTCTAGAAGCATGTGTACAATCTTATAACGAAGGACGCAATCTTGTTAGTGAGGGTAATGAAATTATCCGTGAGGCTAGTAAATGGAAAAGAGACAATATTAACGAGCAATTCTTTAATGAAACCTTGATATTGCTCAATCGCTTTGAGACATCATGATATGCAAATATAGTAAATTTTATTGTAAACAGTATGCTTCTTGAAAATTTATTGTATCAATAAATTAGAGATTCTTGTATAAGTGTACCCATTATCTATGAGATGAAATTATCCTTTATCAGATATACGTTAATGGGCTAATAAGTAAGTGTGTTTCGAAGTAGGAGATGTTAGAAAAATTGATGCAGTGTCACAAAGCTATATATGCTGGGCATTAAGTAGTAAACAAAATGGTAACGCACATATTATAATATTGATTTTACTGGCCGATTTTGTTTAAGGATGCTCGGGAGTTTGTGGGAAAATGTCATTGATGCCAAAGAGTGTGGAACATCTAGAAAATAGATGAGATGCCCTTGTTTAACATCTTAGAAGTCGAAGTGCTCAATGTATGAGGATTAGACTTCATAAGACCATTCTCATCCTCTATGGGAACATGTATATCTTAGTCAAAGTGAACTATGTGTCACGATGGGCTGAAGCCATGGCAACTCCAACAAATAATGGGAAAGTAGTGTAGAAATTTATTAAATGACTATTTAATTGATTTAAAGTGCCACGAGCAATAATAAGTGATGGAGGATCACATTTCTATAATAAATCTTTTGATGCTCTTCTGAAAATATATGGAGTTCATCATCATGTAGCCACTCCATATCACCCACAATCAAGTGGATAAGTGGAAGTCATGAACTGCGAGCTAAAACAAGTATTAAAGAAGATGGTAAATAGTTTTAGGAAGGACTGGGCATTGAAGCTAGATGATGCCCTACAGGCCTATCAAATCGCCTTCAAAACTTTGATTAGGATGGCTCCATTTAGAATTATGTATGGTAAGGCTTGTCACTTGTTTTTGGAATTAGACCATAGAGCATACTAGGTAAGAAAGCCTTAAATTTTGATTGTAAATAACCAGATAAGCGAAGACTTCTACAACTAAACGAACTCGACAAATGTAACTTGAATGCATTTGAGAATGCCAAGTTATATAAGGAAAAATGAAGAAGTGACATGATTCTTATATTAAAAAGAAAGAGTTCAAAGTGGTAGATGCAGTATAATATAATTCAAGATTGAAGTTGTTTCTTGAAAAACTCAAATCCAAATGGCCGGAGTGAGCCTTTCAAAGTGACCCACGTATTTGCATACAGAGATTTAGTTTAAAAAATTAAAACAAGGAAACCTTTAAATTGAATAGAAATATATGCAAATCGTATCTTAGATTAGTATTCTCACAAGAAAGGGAAGTGGTTTTTTTTCCTTTCCAATCACTAAAAAGTTTTGAATGATGAATGGTCAAGTTAAAGACTGTAGCTTAGCAAATTTTAGTAGTTAGTTTTTTTTTTAATTCTAGTATTCAAGGTTTTGAATTTCCACGTTTTGGACTGGTTTAGATGGATAAATTTCTTATTTGTGAAGTTATTATAAATTAGGGAAGCAATCTCGTGAGTTATATGAAGAAAAAATGAAGAAATAGGACAAGGGATGGTTTTTAGCATGCCACAATCGTGTACGAGAGATCAAGCCTCTGCCACATGCATAAGAGGTCAAACCCCTATCATGATCATGCTCTAAAGGAACGATCATGACCGAGAGCATGATTTACGATCATGACTCCAAGGCACTATCATGCCTTGCGAGGTAGCTGAACAAATACATGAATTATCACTTCCTCATCCTATTCTACCCCTCCCTCTTCAATTATAACACCTTATATTCAATTTTTCAGTTCTTCTTCACCAACTTTATCTCTCTAAATCTTACAACTATTCTCAAACTCTCTCACATCCCTCTTTAAAGTTTTCACTCCTTTCTCGTAATTTATATATAAATCTAACATCTTTAGAGTGGTTTTTACAAGATTTCGTGGAACTTTTCTCTCTTGTTTTGGGTGTTTTTGGTGTAGTTTTATATGTTCTGGGTTGATTTTTCAAGTATACACCTATTAGTGGAGCCAAGAATCAAACAAAGTGCTAAACGTTCATAACTTAAGGGAAAAGCTCAAGTTTCAGGGAGAGATGCAAGTGATAGGGTTACGAATGAAGAAAGATAAGAAACTATTTTTTAATAATTAAATTACTCTTATATATTATAAATTTTTTGTTAATATGCAAACATAATTTAGATAATACTACATAATTATCCTATAAAATTGCCAAGCCAAATAGTAAAGAAAAGATCATCCTATTCTATAATTTGTGGAAATGATTTAATATTATTTTATCAAGCTACTAGATAAAGGTATAAATTAACAATGAAAACAAGTCAAACACTATGTTATCAATAAAAGCTCTCTATCTATATACTAATTCATTTTAGAGCTGAGGCTTAAAAATGGCCAGAAGTTTTAGAGCATGAGACCTTAAAATGGCCAGAAGCATAGCAATAAAACTTGAAGAACAATAAAGAATATGCTCATTTAATTAATTCAATTCCAGAGGTGCTATTGCATAATGGTTCATAAAAGCCTTTCTGGGAAGGCGTGATTCAACCAACAACTTACAGTTAATGTTATAATTGTCATATCAACCCTGGTACTAGATTGGGTTCTAGTATAGTACTGTACTAGTACCAGTCAATACTAAATATCGTTTGGGATAATTTTTTAAATTTATGAAATAGTCCTTGAGTTTTTAAAAATTGTAAAATAGTCTATTAGTATGTTATACTGTATACCTTATAATTTTGCATCAACCTTGTCTCTAAAAATCATAATAATAAAATTGAAAATAACAACAATTTATTTATTTTTATTGACTACAATTTTTAAATAATTCATATATAAATAATAACCACAATTAAATGAAAAAAGATAATCATCATACAAATATAAAATTAAGAACGTTACAAAGTATTTAAAATATTACAATTTCATCATATAACAAATAATAATTACATTAAAATATCAAATAAAAAGAATAATAAATATTCTTAACTCTCTAATTATTACAATTTACAAAAAAGAGTTCATGATGAAGAAATAATCAAGTAGAAGCAAAACCTAAAACAAAAAATTTTATAATTACATTGTATATATAGAATTTAATATATACATCAAATATAAGGAAAATTACAAAAAGAGAAGAAACAAAAACTTGGAACTTCATTCAATCGACTACAAAAGGATATCCGTTTTAACTGCACTAACCCCAATTATCATTTGGTACAAAATCCTTATGATTGAGAGGATCATCATCCTCATCATCATTCAATTTCAATGCACCAAATGATATGTCAATGCTTTCCTATCAAAGATTATCATTCAAGTCACTCACATTTACCAAACCCAGCTCGTCATAAACCTAATCTGCCAAAAGATTGACATTATCAATGCAAATTGGATCTATCGAACCACTTGTTCTATTAAGAGTCTTAGTAAACAATAAATATTAATTATTAAAAAATTATAAGAAATTATATCTAAATTGATAATGATAATAACATACCTTTCTCGGCTTTAAATTGTAACAAACGAAGATCAATTCATTCAATCCCTTGTGCTCTAATCTATTCCTTTTTTTGGAATTGATGAATTTAAATGTGCTCCAGTTCCTTTCATGGCTATTTCACTCATATATTAACTTAGAATTCGAATTGCACACCTGTAATCCTGGAACACTAGTTATGAATTAGGCTCACCAAGAAACTGTGAGTCATAAGACAACACAAGTATCTTTATAAAAAAATTTTTGACACTTAATTTTCAGTAAGTAACAAAAGTGAAAAAAATATAGACCTAGAGAAAGTTTTGCTCTTTGACGAATAACATTTGGCATCTTAAAATCCCCAAAAAAGTGTTTATAAAGCTCCATTTGTGAGCTCAGAAGATCTTGCATCATCTTATAAGGAACAACTATTGTAATAGCTAATAACATTCCCCTATTAACTTCTGATTTCCTTGTAAAACCTCGTCTGAAATAGACACTATGATTCGAAAGTGCCCCAACCGTAAACAACAGAGAGTAAAGTTTCCTTTCTCATTTTTCATTGATGATTGCAAGAGAAGGTGTGTATAAAGAAGACTTATTTTTTAGATTGGTCTTGATTTCTTCCTTTCCCGTCTAATGGAATCAAAAAAATAAATATTGTTGCCTTTTGATCACTATCAACCAAACGAAGCATCCTTATTAAAGGCTCACAAACTCGGATAACAAATTAGCATTGGGTCTAAAATTTAATATCTTTAACTATAATTCTAGAAGCCTCCAATCTAACATTAGACTTAGCATGATGAGATGTAACTCACTTATCACTTGTAAACCTCTGTTTTAACTCTTTCTTTATCATAACAAAACACTGAAGTGATAAGAAATTCATTGTAAATCTTATAACATTAGGACAACACAAATTCCTACCATTGGTAAAATTCTTTCTTATTAAATTCAAGACCCATACATGATTATAGATAAACTTGGTCATCTTTTTGGTTTTCTACACAAACTCATCACTAATAGGAAAATACCAAGCATCCTTATATTTTTCAGCATTAAGTCAATGCAATGTTTAGCATAAGGAGTCCAAAAAAAGAACTATAATTGCTTTATAACCTTCTTCTCGTCGCTTTATAAGCGAAATCATTGTCACTAATAAATTGAATAATATTTTTTGACTCTAATTCATTCACAACTTCATCGAATATTTCAAATAAAGTATCAGTATTCCTAACAAGACCAAATGCATCAATAGAGTTTTAAAACATTGAGCCCTTTTTAGAATAAACTAAAAAATTAATAATAGGCTCATAAATTAATAATAGGCTCATGTCCCCTATTTGTCCAACCATCACACATAAATGAACACCCATAAGTAGCCCGATCTATTCTTCTTTCTTCCAAATAACTTTTAATTTTAAAAACCAAGTAAATCAAAATTTACTTTTGTAGTCATGAATAGAAGGAACTTTGTATCTCAGACCGTAAGAGGCTACAACATCTACTATAGGATGATAATAGTAAGACTGGTAAGCATTGAATGTTGCACCTATATCGTATAACCATCTAGCCATTTCCATATGTACATTGTGAGACGCATCTCTTGATTGTATGGTACGACGAATTGAAGGGTAAGCTTTATGAGTTTTTTGAGGTGTAAAGAAATTCGTCATCTTCCTTCTTCTTTTCCAAACATCAGGTCCAGATGCAACATTCATTTTTTGCTAGGAAGGAACACTACCACTACCACCACCAATGCTAACATTTATACTATCATTATGAATACCAGCAAACGAGCTTCCATTGTTGGACCCTAAATTTTTCTTTGAAGATTAGAAGTAGTAAATGAGAAGTGTGAATAGATTCATGTTTTGTTTTGGTGCTTTTGGTAGATGAGAGATTATGAAATGGGAAGAATTATGGTGAAAGTGAAGTTGAATTTGTGTAATAAGTTGATGAAGAATATGTATATAAGTGTATGTTCTATTATTGGTGTTCATGATTAATCATGGACTATAATTTCTTTATGGATGATATTGAGTTGAGATGAGGTTGTAATATGGCTTAGAATGCCATTAAAGATTTGTAAAACCTTATTCTTTTGTTGTTAATGAAATATGAATGATGTATGGATGATGTGGGTTGAAATTAGATATACGAGAAGAAGTTGTCAAGTTGAATTGATGATTTTGGAACATGAATTCTTGATACACATATATATAGATAGATAGATGTACCTAAGTGAGATTCATGGAAAGGAAAGACAGAAATTATGATTATTAGATGTATTTGGATGTGATGAGACAAATGAGTTAAGACTCGAGAGTTTCATGAAGTCAAATTGGTAATTGAATGGTTGTGTTCAGGACATCCCAAGGTTTCGCAGTGCAAAATTACAAGGCTTCCATAGGGGTAAAATTTGTGTTATGACTTAAGGGAAAAATCTGGATTGATCTAGGCTAAATTAGATCAAGTGTCTTCTAAAAAGTTGTAGGTCTTTCTTTTAGCTTTCCATTTGTAGGGAGTATGAAATTTTTGGACCTCTGGATTGAAAGTTATGGTCCTTAGAAAAGGTATGCTTAGGAGTGTAAAGATGTATCGTCTGTAAAGATATATCGTCTGTAATGACGTCATATTGTCTGTGATGACGTCATTTCATCTTAAACATTGCATCGTCTTAAGTTGACTTTACATTGTTTTAAGTTGACTCCGCTTCGTCTGCTTCTTGTTTCATCTGTCTTTTGCTTCATCTGCTCTTGGCTTTGTGTACTTTGCTTCATCTGCTTTGTTTCATCTGCTTTGCTTCGTCTGCTTTTCATTTCGTCTGCTTTGCTTCATCTACATTCTTTTTTCTGCTTTGCTTCGTCTACATTGCTTCATTTGCTTTGCTTCGTCTACTTTGCTTCGTCTACTTTGTTTCATTTGCTTTTCGTTTCATCTGCTTTGCTTTTTCTACATTGTTTCGTCTGCTTTGCTTCGTATGCATTGCTTCGTCTGCTTTGCTTCGTCTGCTTTGCTTCATCTGCATTGCTTCGTCTGCTTTGATTCGTTTGCTCTTGACTTTGTCTGCATCGCTTCGCTTGCTCTTTGCTTCGTCTGCTTTGATTTGTCTATTTTGCTTCGTCTACTTTGTTTCTTCTGCTTTGCTTCGTTTGCTTTTCGATTCGTCTGCTTATTACTTCATCTACTTTTTGATTCATCTACTTTGCTTCGTCTGTTTTGTTTCATCTGCTTTTTGATTCGTCTACTTTTTGGCTTCATCTGTCTTTCTGCTTCGTCTGCTTTCTGCTTCGTCTGCCTTATTGTTTCGTCTGCTTTTTATTTTGTCTGCTCTTTGGCTTCGTCTACCTTCTTGTTTCGTCTGCTTTCTGTTTCTCCTGCCTTATGGCTATCGTCAGCTCCATTTTTTACCCTTCATACGATATAATTTGTCTTCAAGGTCTTCATGTAAGTTGTAGATCTTGAAGCTCCCTTTCAAACCATCCAAAGAATACCCTAATCCGATATCTATAGGGAAAGTTATGACAATTTTTCCAATTCGTCTGATCCTATTATCTGGTTGACCCTTCAGATGATAGAATTTGTTTTCAAGTCCTACACAAAATTGTAGATCTTAGAGTCCTCTTTGAAACCGTCTTAAGACCACCTAAATTTGACATATGTAGAGAGAGTTATGTCATTTTGTCCCGAGACATGTTCAATATGATTTAAGGAAAAATCATGTTTGGTTCTTTTAGCCAAAACTTTGTTCTCCGACCTCTAAATGAAACTATTCTCGAACCAATAGTTTCTTAACACATTCTGTCCCTCCATAGAATTTGATAGCTTTTCGTATTGATTCAAATAAGATGGATTGAATCAAAGTAAAGGTATCAGTTGAAAGAGTATGAATGAGAGGAATTTAAGTATAGTGTACTGCTTCAATATAAGAACAGTCCGAAAAGGTTTGGGACAATACTTTTAGAGTTCTAAACTAGATGGATTGATTTTGGTGTCATTAAAAACTTAAGACAATGGGGAACATTTTTCTAGAAAAAAGTGGTATCTCATAATGTTCAAGGGTACTTTTGGCAAGACACTTAAGCATAAAAGACATCAAGCATAAATGGAAGGGCAAATGGGACATTTCTCACTCATTAAGGTTATAATTGGAAGAAAAACTGTTGTCTTGCATTTTAAGAAGAGAGGAGAACGAAAATTGAAGAGAAAAAAAGAGAGTATCATGAAAAAGAGAGAGAAATATGAAGAGAAGGAGAGAAAGAAGGGAAATAAGCTAGGGTTTAATTTTTCTTAGTCTTCAAGAGAGATTTTGGAGCTATTCAAGAAGCAAAAAAGGTAGAGGAAGAGAAGAGTTTCCCTTCGAGCTAAAGATCCCTTCATTTGGTGAAGAATGAAGGTAAGATCATTTTGGATCTTTTGGATTTTTGGAAGGATTTTAGTTCATGGAGTTTAGAAAATGCTTGGGTTTAAGTATTCTAGAACCAATTTTAGTGATTGTGCATTGTGAGAATTTCTATTAGATTCCTATTGAATGAGACTTGATTTGTTTTAGGGAACCAAGAGAATCCAACCCAAGAGCAAGGGGAAAGACAACCTTGACTTGGATTTTTGCAAGAAAAATAGGTGCGTAATATATTTATGGTTATTGTGTAAATGGGCATTTTGCCTATGTGTGTGTATATGCTAGAATTGCTAAATTGTGAATTACTATGATGTTTTTTAAGTTATGCATTGAAAGATGTATGACATTTTAATATAATTAAATTGTGATTTTGAACATATTATTCCTTGAAATATGTCATGGTATTTTGTATAAATGAAAAGAAAGGAAAGAGCATGAAAAGTATGAAAGTATGATAAAATGATTTGAGCATGATTATGTGCTTTTGTTTGGGCAAGAGAGGAACCCGTTTCGTTAGTCACGTGCATATTGACCCATAGCCTTCTCCCGACTTCCCATTTGTAGCACACGAGATCTGAAAAGTAGATTCGTTTTGTTCACAGAGTAAACTTCGGTTTCTCTATTTTGTTCCACGAAACTCTTGAGGCAATTGTTTGTGCATTGCATAATTGAACTATCAAGTATGATGCCTATTTGAATTTTATGTTTTGATGGATGAGTCTTCATGATATGTTCTATGTGATGACATTCAAATTATGAAATTTTGAGCTTGAAGTGTGGATGATAGAATTGCCAGATTAAATGGGATATATATATGCATACTTTGGTATATTTATATATAGACGTGTGTGCCTGAATTGTATGGCTCGTTTCCAATGGCTATACATGTATAAGCCACTGAGCTTCATAGCTCACCCCATTACCTTCCACTCCGTAGGTGAAGAAAAAATAGAATAGCAATGATCCTTGCAAAGTTTGGCAAACATCAAGAATAGAGACTTTTGTAATTAAGTTAGTTCGAAAATTTTTGGTATTTAGAATCATTTTAAGCATAGGCATTCAATTGTATCATTATGTATTTTGTATTTTGTATTAAGTCAATGGTGTGACGTTTGGTATGTAAATAAAGATTTTCAAACTCTTTTGTTTTGTTAATGAAATGATAGATTGGAGTAGCTTCGGTTGTGTATGTTCATAATTGACTTCCTTGCTAAAATGGTTGAGTTGAAGTAATAAGCTTGTTTGATGTTTGACTGTTGTGGGCACGCCACTCTTATAGGATGACGGGCTTTGTATTGACTCCGGATTGTTGGGCTTCGAAAACGGAGCCCAACAGTCCACCTAATGTTGTCTCACCATTTGTGGATATGGTAGTTTGGGCTTGTATAGTGGTGGTGGTGGCACATAAGGTCTCTCTTCTTCTTTCTCTTCTTAAATCTCCTTGCCTTTTCCTTTTTCTTGGCAATCCTTTTTCACACTTGGTTCCTCCATCTACTTGCCACTTTGAAGTATGATAGCCTATAGTTGTTCCCCTGGGTTAGCCTCAATATTGCTTGGTAAGCTACCTGCACTTTTAGAAGACATAACATTAGCAATTTGCCCTACTTGTACCTCTAAGTTGTAGATAGATGAGGTATAGTTCTTCACTATCTAGTCAAACTTTGCCTCCATCCTCTTTTGACTTTCCTCCTAGCTCGAAAACATCCTCTTTTGGTTCTCTTTTTGATTTGCCATTTTGGACCCTAAAACATCCATCAACTTGTGCATTTTGTTCTCCAAAGATCCAAGTATATCTTGTTGAAATCTCAAAGGTCTTTGCAGTCTTTCTTGGCCTCCAGCATTGTTAGTACTCCAATAAAAATCTGGGTGGTTTTTTCACCTCAGATTATAAGTATTTGAGTACAAATTGTTATCTCGTTATGGCTTGCCCAAGTAATTTACCTGCTCAATGCTACTAGCTCCCAGCAAAAAACATTCTGCTGTGCAATGGTTGTCCTGCTCGCATAACTCACATTGTGATTACATAAATTTGGCTATAGATAAGGATGCTCCTTACATGTTGCTCAACTGCTTAGTGAGGGCTATGATCTATGCCTGCAAAGCGGTAACAAAGTCAATTGAGATCATATCTTTTTACTCCTTCCGCCCATGCCTACTCCTCTCTCTTGAACACATACAACTGTTGCTCACTAACTTTTCCAAAAGATCATGAGCTGCATCGATAGTTTTCCTCATCAAAGATCCTCCCACGATTGCATCTATGGTCCCTCTTATGCTCTAATTTACACCATTGTACAATGTTTACATGAGGAACTCCCTTGGAAGGTTGTGGTGGGGATAGCTTATTTATAGTTCTTTAAACCTCTCCTAAACTTAACATAAAGACTCCCCATTGTTTTGTTGAAAATTGTTCATTTCCTTAATGATCTTTGTTGTCTTGGTCAATGGGAAGTATTAAGCGAGAAATGCATGGGCTAACTATTCCTAAGTAGTAATCTGTTCTGAGCTAAGTGAATTGTACCACGCCTTTGCCTGATCTCTTAAAGTGAAAGAAAATAGTCACGATCTCACGATATTGTCAAACATCCCATTAAACTGGAAAGTGTCACATATCTCCAAAAAGTTGGCAAGAGGGGCGTTGGGATCTTCACTAGACAACATATAGAACTGCACATTACTCTGAAGAATGTTGAGGAGTTCTGGCTTGATCTCAAAATTGTTAGCTTGAATCACCAGCCTCGCAACTCCTTGAGGACTGAATCCTGGCCTCATAAAATCCATCAGTGTCTTTTCAACCCCTACTTGTTATCCTTCTTCTACCATATTTCTTTGTATAATGTCTTGACGCTTCGCTCTTCTCAACTCTCATTCATGCCTTGTGATATCTAATAACTCTTTGTCGCAAAATTCAGTAGTCCTTCGCGTGTTCCTTGTGTTCATACACCTGCAAAGAAAGAAGGAAAAGTATTAAAAACTCTTAAATCAAAGTAACCCAAAATAAACAAGATGCTAAACAAACAATCTCCGGCAACAGTGTCGAAAACTTATGGAGTGCAAAACACACTCTAATCTTAGGCTTAAAACTGCAAGTATACAGATCGTATTTGTAATTGAAAGTCGATATCTGTCCCACGAGGATTGTATGCACCACTTAATTTAGATTATTCTTTGATTAAAAAATCGTTTCAATCAAATTTAAAAAAGATAAGTAAAATGAAGACAAACTAAAAGTAAAAGGGAACAATGCACCCCAAACCAAAATAATAAATTAAGACTAGGAGAAAATCAAGATTAAACATTAGGACTTGTCATCATCCCTATTTTCTCCCCTCTGATTAATTGATTCAATTTATGTTTAACCCAAGATTTCCTAAAATTCTAGCTATCCTCTTTCAAGGTGTAACTAAATGTCACTAGTTAAATAAATTATAATTAACTTTGGGATCTCTCGATGTGCAAAGCCTTTCCTAAGCATTTAACTAGATATGAAGCTATCTTATAAGCAGTGTATTGATATATTGAAATCTCTTCCTAATAAATCAATAACTTGTTATTTATAGGTCTATTAATCGTCAACTCCTATTGTATAATTAACGCATATTACTAAGCTCATTCTCTCGATTTATTGCAAGGTTTAAGCATAGTGAGCAACACAAACATGTATATCATTAAATCGATAACCAAAGATTCACAAATAGTTCAAACACCAAATCCTAAAAATTAATTTAGCCAATCATAATATCCATAACATCCCCAACAATCAAATAATCCATAATAAACACGATAGAAGAGAAAGAAATTGAAATAAGATTGGATGGGGCAGCTTCTCCTCTTTTTTGCCCGAATATGGAAAATCTGGATGAAGGGGTGCTCTTTACTCAATCGGGAATAAAACCTTGAATCTCCACCTATCTCTAGGTTCTTACTCTGTCTTTTAGCTCCAAGAAGTAAGTTCCACGACTCTATGACAACTCTCAGGATTCTCTTCCCTATAAACTCACGAAAACCTAAAATAATACAAGAAACCACATGTCTCTTCGACTTCCATTTCCCACGATCATGGGAATTATACTTGTGCTTCCTAAGATCGTGGGTTATCTTGACAGAAACTTTCTCCATAGATTTCCCACAATTGTAGAAAATATGTCCTTTTCTACGATTGTGGGTTCTTGTTTTTTATCAGATCCACTTCTCTTCTCTTCTCTTGGTCCCTAGCTCAATCACAAAGGTGCCCACCATCCATTCTTATACCAAAATGATCAATTCCTACCTCAAAACAATATCAAACACAAAATAACAACCATGAACATCAGACTAAACAAATATACACAAAACAAGTCTTAAAACATAATAATACTAACTTATTATGCAAGAAACAAATTAGAAATATTCATACTGATGCACAACTATCACATACTATCTAATCAACTAGACATACTAAATGTTATCGTTATATAATGATTAATTGTTGGATGTAACAACAAGTAAAGGGGTATTGAATATAAAATTATTATTTAGTTATTAAAGAAGTTTTTTAGAGTCATAAATGCTTCTTGCAAGAAATATATGATCTATGATATGTTATTGCTAGCACTAAGTGTATATCATACACATTCAATTGAGTCCTAATGTCTAGGTTAAGTAATATAAGGAATTGAATTGTAATTGTTATTCTTGATATCAATCGACAGAAGCTTTGTGACGTAATTTGATAATTCTTCGCTCAAACCAAAGTAAGACAATTATAGTTTACTCTTTACTTATGCTAAAGGAATATGCTTATGCTAAAGGAATATGTTGTGAGGATTACTCTTCACTTAAAAAGGAAGACAATTGTACAAAAGGTTACTCTTCACCCATTTTAAGAAAATGTTAATAAATTTTTAATAAAAGTTTAAAGAGTATACGTAAGTTTAAGTATTTAGTTATGCTAAAGGAATATATAATGAGGATTACTCCTCACTTAGATGAATACAATTGTACAAAAGGTTACTCTTCACCTATTTGAAAAAGATGTAACAAATTTTAGTAAGATTTTGAAGAGCAGACATAATTAGCAAAATCACTATAAGTTAACGTTGTAATTTCTTCCTTATTTTCTTCTCTACGTTCAAAATTATTAGTTATGCCTGTAAATACTTACTTGATTAGGTTATTTAATTATTTCAAAATATATACACTTAAACTCTTGTTCATAACAATCAATTTATGTAAAGAGTTCAAAAATAGCACACACCTAATTTACCCTTTTCTTAAGTGTCACTAAGAACCAAAAAAATAATTATTTTTTGAAATTTGGTTTTTATAATTTTCAAAAAATTATTTTTTTTATTGCCACAAAATGAAACTCAATGTCCCAATCAAACCAATTTTTTAGTGTACTTTTTACAATCACAATTAAAAACATCTTATAAAATATATATGAAGGTGCATTTTTAACATCACACACACACACACACACCCATATATGTATATAATTTAATTTAAATTAGATCATTTTAAAAATTATGACATTTACTGATACAAATCTTTTAAATAAATTAATTATAAGAAAGAATGGGAGTAAAGAAAAACTTCAAAACAAATTTGAGGAAAAAAGGTTTAAAACAAAAAAGGACAAATTTCACCTAATTTTTTTAAAATTCATTAACAGGAAGACAAATTTAAGAAAAATGATGTCAAGTTTTAAGATTTTTCTATCCAACTATGTGGTTATTAACTAAAAGATTAAATTTTTTTACTTTAACTCATCAAATTTTATATGATTTATACATAATGAATTGAGTTGTATAATTGTCTTTTTACAAATATCAATTTTTTCTGAAATATCTATTGAACATCATTCATCAAAGATTTGGAAGTTAGGAACTTGATGCAAAGAATACAGACTTGATTTTAGAGGTCAACACTTTCATTTCTTACCATTTCAAACAGGAAAAAGAAGTTGTGTAGGTGCTTCATTGCCATTATCTGTTTCGACAACTTCTTTTGCTTTAATGCTTTGTATGGAATACAGGATTTAGTGTTGGATCCCGCTCCCGAGACCCAACTACTTAACCACTTAACACTGATAACTCCTCATGAAGCGGAAAGAAAACCGTGAACCGGATCATATAGGGAATACAATGAAACATATGCGAAGTCGAGTATAACTGGAAATTGGTTACAAAAGCTCCTACAGCTGAATCGAATCACATGACAAAAAGGGAATCACACACATGAATCGGAAATGAAAAACGGATAACGGAAAAATCAAAACACATGTGAACAGTAGTTCGAAACTGATTCTAGAAAACAATCGAGATTGGAATTTCAAATCAAATTGAAATCCAATCGGATACAATGTGAAGCAAATAATTTAATGGAAGCTGAAAATTCAAATCCCGACATCCGAACGTGAACACAGAAAACTTTTCGCGTTGGAAACCCTTATGA
>JANPWT010000006.1:29692270-29704025 GCA_024678245.1 Erythroxylum densum
GAAGTCTATTTGCAACTCTAATAATAATTATTATGCTATTATTATAATAACATGTTTCCTTTATGTATTTTTGACAAAGTGATATGATGCTTGCTTTGTTCCATTGAGTACTATCTTGACTGATTGACTAAAGTGATAACAAGAGACAAGCATCAAGTAAGAAAATCTAATCACATCATCCCCGCATAATAAAAAGAAGAAATACAAAAAGAAAAGTTCTTGTCATCAAGTTCATGATTGTTGGTTATTATTCAAATACTAATGCAATGATTGACATAAACTAAAAGAGAAGGCACGCATGCATGATGGAGGGAGATGGACTTGTAGAGAATCTTACAAAGTTAAGATATTGGTTGACCACATTGGCAAGTGTGCTACTCTCATATGATGAGAACACAATCAGCCCCGTTGGAATTGTTTTGTATTTTGGGGTTGCTTACACATTGCTAATAGGTGCCTTTTAAGACATTAACCTTTAGTTTTGAGCCTTAATTTTCTACTTTTCTTATACTTAATATAATTTCAGTTGATTACACAATGCTAAACTGTTGCATGCATATGTTGTTAGTTCTCATCTGCAGTGGCAAATCCTCATTTCATTTTGTTAAAATGCAAATCTGTGTTGATGAAACGAAAAAGGCAATAGCTGACGTTGAGTCAGTGTCTTTCTGCTGTTGTATCATTCCATATATGTTTCACATTCAAACAACTAATCACTGTCTCAAACATGGAAAGCAGCGAAATTTTTTAACAACAAGATTATTTCAAATCAGAACAGAAACTTTGTTTTTAACCAACCACATAGATTCATAATCTTTTCGTTAGAAAAGATAAGCAGTGAATATTAAGTTAACATCAGAAAATAAGCAGTATAAAGAAGACCTCTATATGTTAACATCAAAGGAGAATAATGTTATCTTATAAAGCATACGTTTGAATCATCTCAATAAGTAGGATGACTAAACTTCAGAGCTTATTAAAGGGTTTTAAAATTCTATAGTAAGCTTTAATAAGTTAAGGGATGACTCAAACACTGATGTTCTTACCATCAGTGATAAGAATCTAGCTGGCTTTTATGAGACTATGTTTAGTCAATAGCAAAATAGATAGATGGATCTAATCCAGATTCCATTGTTCAAATGTTTTTAACCAGAAGAAGCAATCCTTCTGTTGTTGAAAGCTACCCAGAAGAAGCAATCCTTCTTTTTCCATTGTTGAGTCTTTTTAACCAGAAGAAGACTCAACCACACATGTTTTTACGTTACCTATTGTTGAAAGCTACCCAGAAGAAGCACAGATTCCTTCAAATAACAGTTATGAGACTTCAATCCCAACCAACACTGATTCTAATCCAGACTTGAGAATAATCCTTCATTCCAATAGGTTCAAGCTCTTAATTTTCAGTTCAATTTTGTTAAACAGATCCTAACACTACAGTGACTTTACTGTTATCCATTCTTCACTGGTCGTTGTTAGCATTATCTACCCGAAACAAGTGAACAACCCCAAACTATCAAAACATGTTCATCAAATCATGACCACTAAATGCATGTATAGTTTCTATCGAAAAGGAAGAACCTAATCGAGACACCCAACCTCCAAATGTCAGTTTAGGAATGTAAAAATAGGCAAAGTTAGAACTCTGCCACCCACATGATTAAAGTTGCAAACAGTAAACAAAATGAAGGCAGAGGCAAGAACAGAAGTGATTGAAAAACAACAACGAAATTAATAAAGGAGAGGAAGTCTAACCTAACAGAGACGGACGTTGAGCACAGAGACGGACAATGGTTGGCGAAGACCGGATCTCCTTCCACAGATGCCAAATCTGGCGGAACAGACGCAAAACATGTATATATGCGTTAGAAGGGAAAAGATTCATATACGGGGGAAGAGAAGAGAAGCATAAAGAGAAACCAAAGATTCATATACGGGAGAAGAGAAACCAAAGCTTACCGTGCGTTTGGAGACGAAGCTGCAGACGAAAACGCAGACTGGAAGGACGGAAAGACGAAGACGAAGGAACCAGACGAAGACGAAGGAACCAGCGTTTTAGGTTTTAGAGGTTAAAAAATCGGGGCAGTTTCGTCTTTTCCAAATTTTGTCCGTTGGCCAGTTTCTTGTGTCCCACAGGTTTGGAACGGACAAGAATATTATGTCCATGTCTAGGTTGGGCAGGACACAAACCACCTACAGACATTAACCAAACACGCTAATGGACAGGACTTTAGTGTCATTGTCCACTGTCATCAGAGCTATGTACACGAACCAAACGCAACGTTTGTCTTTGTCTGTATGTCTCGAAGAATGTTAAGCTAAAAATTTTCCTTGTGCAATTTTCTTATTTAATGTCATCCCTATTGTATACGCCCTACGGTTTCTTTATTTGATCCTTAGTAAATGATGATAACAATTGAATGATGATAACAATTGACTTAGAGCCTAACCTCCAAAAATCAATTGAATATTTCTCACTTAGGTTATGTGCTCTGAATACTGATATATATCTCTGTGCTCTATTAATGATGCTTTATTTATTACAAAATCTTACAACAACAATGCATTTACTGATTCACATGGAACAATTATAAGGTCTATCTTTTTCATATTTTTGGTTTAAGTTAAAGGTGTGGCTACAAAAACATTCACAATTAAGAAGTCGACAGACTAGCTTATGTCTATTTCTAATCAATCATCTGTTAAAAAGATTTTTACATTATGTTTTGGTTTTGTTTAACAAACAACATTTGATCTAACTCTTAATCACTACCAAATCTAACTATTAGTATTTATTTACATATCCAATAATAATGGAGGCATCTACATTCTATTTTCTAATTACACACAATTAAATTGTATCCATTTTCCTAATTAAAAAAAAACTTGAATATAATCTCCTCTTGTAGGGATTTTTTGCAATACAAATCATGCAAGATATCTAATGTGATAAGCAACATGATTAGATACATGATTTTACACACTACAACTTATTGAGCATGGCATTGGCAAGTTGTTTATAGTCTCAACCCCTTACCGACCCTATCTATATAGTGTAATTCCACATATATACATACACTTTATTTATAATGAAGGTGTAAGGCTATTTTATGGTGACAAGTCCATAGTAGAACCTGAATTTAAACATTTTGATGGACAAAAAAGTATATTTGAAAAAGTTGACCATAATTATATCAACTATAGGAAAATATGTGAGACAAGAAAGGATTTATCGTGCCTTCAAGTTAATAAGGCATATTATAGCATACAAGGTTTAAAATATGGTGAGTCATTGAGACTTATCGAATTAAATGAATGTTATATTATACTTACATACATGATGAAAATTTATAGAATGATTTATGTGTATATATCACATAAGGTAGACATATCATTTCCTACACTTGATATTTTACCTATAATTGAAGGATAGGAGCTTATTAGGGATTATGAAGATAATCATGAAGAAGAAGGAAGTGGTGGTGTTAGGGTTGAATATATTAATGATGATTGCATATATTGATGATGAACATATTAATGAACAAGTTAGTGATCAAGGTTATAAACAATTTGATAACCGGAGTGATAAGTTAAAGACCATGATGATGAACATGTACAAGCATGATGATTAACGTTTACAATTTGATTTCCAAGTAGAAATTCCTTATAACCATCAACCAAATGAAATTGATTCAATTAATTGTGGTACTTTTACTGGTAATGATGAATATCTAAGTGAAGAAGAGTTAAGTGAAGCATTATAAGGCAAGTACAAGTATTACATATAATTCAACTAGTATGACACCATATTGGGAGATTAGGCATGAGTTTCTAACTGCCAAAGAATTTAAAAAATACTATTTTAGGTTATCTAATGCAAATAAGACACAATGTCAAGTTAAAAAAGAGTGAAAGCAACATGATCAAAGTTGAGTGTATTAAGAGAAGCCCTTGAGGGTTGTATATTGGATATGACAAGAGTTAAAGGTATGTTAAAGTGAAGACATCCAAACATGACTATAATTGTTTCATAACTAATAAATCAAAATTAGTTCCTACTAAGTTCCTAATGAGATGTTTTAAAGATGGAAATTTTGAGGAGCTAGTATGTTTGCAATAAAAATGATTGAAGAGTATAGAGAGAAGTTGAACATATTTATTAACTCAAATATATGTAGATTAAACCAAAAGGATATTAAGAAAAAAGAGGGTAACATATTTTGTTAATGAATATGCTAAGCTATAAGGATATGTGACTTGAAGATAAATAATCCTAGCTTAGTGCCTATTTAAATAGGCTTTTGGGATGTTAATAAACACTTTTCTCCACCACAAAAGTCTTTTAAAAAAATGGGTGTTTGACTGTAAAATAAAAAATATTTCTTTAATAGATATGACTAATAAATATGGCTTTTTTGGTAGCTAAAATATAGCTTTTTAAAAAACTCAAATTTGGAGCTTCTAAAAAAAGCCTCTTAAATGACTTTTTCGGGTAGATTTTTCAGATTAATTAATGAGCCTATTTTTTAGTCCCTTTTGTCCTTATGTTTTACACATAATTCCCACAATACCCACAAACTGATCTTCACATTTATTTTGTAAGCTCATCTTCTTTAATTTATTGCAAATCTTCTTGTATTACAATAAAATGCATAATTTATTATGTATTTAACTATGTACTCAACTTAGAATATTTATTTTGGGATTTATATAGTATTATTTGGTTTTTTATATGTTTTAATATTTATTTTTATATTCTTTTTATTTATGTTATAATCCATATAAAAGATTTAGTTAGATATATTTTCATTTATATTTCATATGGTTTAAAATTATATAATAATTAATATACTGTGCTTTGCATATTGTTTAATATACTTTAAATAATATCTATATGTATAAAAAAATTTTATTACAAAATAAAATATAGTTAAAATTTAAGTACTTTTTATTGTTATGTTGCCAAACAGTCTACTGTATGAAGCTTTTTCAAAAACGCCATTTTTTAAATGATAACCAAACAGTCAACTGGATTCTTAGAAAAGTTCTTCTCAGAAAAGATCTACTGATAAAAGCTCTACTAGTATAAGCCCAACTAAACAGAGGCTTAATAGTGAAGTTTTAACTGGAAGGGAATCAATATATATGTATATGAGGTGAAGATTAGTAATCCTAGCTCAATATAGGAGTTATAACTAGAAAGGAATCAATAGATTTCTCTACTATAGGTAATGGAGATTACATTGCATTTTGTTCTTTTGTAATACAACATTCATTTCAGTCTCATTATCTTTAATTGCATTTTAAAAGATTATGCATTTGCTTTGACATCATGAAAAGATGTTAGATGAATTTAACATTATGAAAAGATGTTGTGCATGGTCAACCTATATATAAGATTTCAATGAACAAATCAATAGGCTTTAGAAAGTAAAACCTAGATGTGCCTTTGCCTTATTTGTTATTCTAAGGAGACGTGAAAAATATGTTTCTAATCATTTGAATCAAAATTTCTAGTAGTTAAACATAAAATGAACAAACTCTTAATGGGTGGATCTTACTAGCTAGAAACAAGCCAATTATATTAGCATACTTAAAACGATTAGAATCATGGTAATAGAGAGACATGCAAATAAGAGATAATTTATATATAGATGGAAGTCAAATATTATATATAGATGGAAGTAAAATATTACACCAACTATTATGAAGAAATTGGAAAAGAGCAATAGATAGTAGTTCGAAATAGATTAGGCATATGAAGTTTCAAAAGGTGATGGCAAACAAACTATGAGGATTGGTAGAGAACAAACCCGTAGTTCCCATTCGTGAGATCTTTATAGATATCTTTACAAATATTTAATAAGGGCAATCCATCATTCCAAACAAAAGGGTTGAGACATGATAAATGCCTAATATACTATATTTGAATACCATGTTTAGTGTATTTTATTTGTTTATTTAACAGTTTTATGGTTTTTGGTACTTAATTTGTTTATACCATATTTTTAGGTCCTAATTGCCTTTATGGATCAAAAGGAGAGGAAGTCAAGAAAAATTGGGGCAGAACATAGAAGAATTACAGCTATTTTGGAAGGACATACCCATACTAATAGAAGATACATCCATGTTTAGTTTCGACAGGCCTTTGTAAGGGATCGTGTAAATCCTTGTAATCGTGTACACATTAAAAGATGTATTTTCATTTGTGATAAGGTAGACATGCCTATATAAGTATTATATACAACTGTGTCCACTACCCGTGTATGCTTCTAGAACCATATTATTGTGTCACTATTAAGTTTTGATGTGATTTTGAGGGACATGATCATTGCACATGGCTGTGGGGGTAACTGTATTTAGTGAAAAAAAATAATTTCAAAGTATAAAATGCAATTAATAAGGGAAATTGATAAATGCATAAATGACTATATTTATACATCATATTTGATGCATTTTTTCTTGGTATTTTATACTTTTATTGTATGTTTGGTAATTAATTTGCTCCAAGTGCATTTATAGGTTATAATTGCCTTCATGGATTAAAAGGAGAAGAATTCAATTAAAAAAAGCATAAAATGAAGATTTGAAGCAATTATGGGATACAAGATCTAAAAGAATTTAACGTCAAGCCTCTACCTTGCAAGAACATTCGATAGAAAAGAAGGGAGATTTAAAATTATGAATTCTTTGTTTTCTATTCGTTTTTCTTCTTATTTACACTTGATTTCATTTTTTATCATATGTAAATAAACATCTTTAGTGTCTAGGTGTGATGAACCCTAGTATGTGCTATGTTTTTATCTCTTTTATTTAACGCGATTGTTTTAGATTGACCTATTGTAATTCAATTTTGTGTTTAATATATATTCTAATAGATCTGGAATATTAGTTCATAATATGATTTCATAACATAGAGAATGAGAAATCCTGTGTAAAAATATATCTACCGTAATTGAAAAGAGTTGATTGCAAACCTAGAGATAAGTTGACATATATTCTCTAGATTAGGTCAAACCTAATAACAGAATTCACAAATCAGTAAAGCATTCTTATAAAATTTAACTAGAGTAATTCAATTGATAAACCTAAGATTAGTTGTTAGTAGTCTCAAGTGAGTTATTAGCATACAATAGGAATTTTCACGATAACCAACAAAAAATTGTAAAATAAAAGGTTAATTTTCTAATAGTTTTAAGGGGATTCATTACCTAGGCACTAGTTCTTGATATTGATCGTTTTCTAAGTGATTCTCTTTTTCTCTACTAATTATTATTTCTTGTTTATTTTAATTATTTAGTTTTATTTTATTTACTAAAACAAACATCAAATTCTTAGACTTATATAATAGGATAACTATATAATAGGATAATTGTAAGGGATTTAACCCGTACTTGCCTGTGCTAGCTACAACTGCACAGTGCAATTGCGGTTAATTCAAATTGGTATAGAAATAAATCAATCAGCATTCAAAGAGAGTTTGGGTTTTAAACATAATTATGAACTTTAAGGTGACAAAGAAGCAAAAATTGACTTAGAGATTCAATAAGAAGCATATTTCTATTAAAGTTTTAGTAGATTGTATTAGAGAAAAAGGGATATACAATGAATTATCTTTTTTTAAAATCTCTAAATGATTGGCTATGTTTTTATTATTATAAAATAAATTCGTTTAGTGTCTAGGTGGGATGAAGCTTGGGATGAATTTTTATGGTTTAATCCTTCATTTAATGCATTAATTTTATTGTTTCATATTAACTTACCTTTTGTTGAGGCTCTAATGCAAGTTCCAAAGTACGTACAGTTCTTAAAGGACTTGTTGTCTAACAAGTGGGAGTTAAAAGAGTTGAATACAGTGACATTAAGTGGGAGATGCTCAACTATTTTACAAAAAAAGCTTTTTAAGAAGGTTAAAGACACATGGAAGTTTACCATCCCTTGTTTAATTAGTAGTTTGTTAATAGAAAAAGGCTTTAGTTAATTTGGGGGCCAGTATCAACATAATTCCTTATAAATTATTTAATAAACTAGGATTAGGTGAACCAAAACCTACTAAGATGAGTATATAGTTAGTAGATAGATTGATTAATTATTTTAAGGGTATTATTAAGAATGTACTTATTAAAGTTGATAAGTTTATTTTCTTAGTAGATTTTGTGATCTTAGATATGAATGAGGATATAGAGTTACCTTTTCCATTATAAGTGTTAGTGATGGATAACTAGTGCTTAGGGTTAGAGAAGAACATGTTACCTTTAAGATACTGATGCCATGGGACATTCCTTTGAACAAGATGATATTTGCTATTCAATTGATATATTTGATGTTGCTATTTTAGATGTGTTGTAAATTTTGTTTTTAAATATCCGTTGGATCTATGTCTCAATTAAGGTGAGAAGGAAGAAGGGGATAGCCCTATTAAGAGTAAGTAGCCTACTTAAAGGCCAATGAGCTTATAGTGAGGAAGAAGGGGCATAATCTCTACAGGCCACCTTGATTACACATAGGAACATCTAGCTAAGGATGTTAAACAAATGCTACTTGGTAGGCAACTAAATAATTATGATCATTTTGGTTAAATTAATTATTTTATTTGATTGCTTTTGAGTTTAGTTTTATTATTTTATTAGGTTTTAGCTTTTTTTTTTAAATGTTACATTTATAAGCATCCTTATTAATTTTGTCTACTTTTTATGTTGTTGGTGTATTTTATTTAATTAGCTTAACTTTAAGTGAAAAATTTCAAGTTTTCATGGATTTAAAGGTTTACATGATCCAAGACACACCTGCTTCCATGCTCAAGTATAACAAAATTATGCAGTTTTCTAGTTTACATAGGTTTAATGACTTATACGATCACCTAAACATGCCTATGTCCATACATGTGAGTTTTAAAAATTTTTCCACACAATCGTGGGACATGCTCATGTAACATACTTTATCTTAGTATATCACTAGACATGTTTGTGTTTAGTGTCACACTTTCACAATAGTATACATAGCCTCGAGCTTAGCCAAGTACACTAATCGTGTCTGACTATGATAGCTTAAAAACCCTAAGTGCCTCCCTTCTTTCTTACTCTCTTCTTCATCCATATTTCCCTCCCTGTTGTATGACATCCTTTTTGTGACTTAGCCTAGGTGTTCTACGTTATTTGTAACATCCCAGTTGGTTTTTTATTGCATTTTCATTAATTTGCATTTGGATTTTGGGTATTTTTGTAATTAGGGTTTGGTCTTCCCCTATATCACTAGATCTTTGTATTTTACTGCAAAGTATTACTTTCCTTCTTGTTTTGCAAGGTCAAATCGATTTTTCTGGTTTACCTTAAGGAATATTGGGTTGCCATATTGTGTTATGATTTGATGAAAATCAAATTCGGATTTTTGTGTTTCTCACTATATTATGTCAATTACATTATGCATCATTTGTTTTTTTTAATATAAGTTGTGTTTATTTTTCAAATTATTTAGTTCTAGTTTAGCTAATTTTATCCCATTTCGTGTTTTATATAATTTAGGTTATAACTGTTCATGTAGTATTCCTATAGTTGATTTTTGTTCTAAATATTAGGAATTGAAATTGCGATAAGTTTATAATTGTGTAAATTATTATTAAGGGAAGTATCAAATCAATATTCCTTTCTTATTTTTTTCTTTGATATTATACTTTTGTGTACTTTTAAGTGTGGGAAAGGGGTATAATAAACATTTCAAAGAAAGTTTTTTGATTTTGGGTTAATTATCAAGCTTATTATAATCTTTTTTGTTTGTTCTTATTAACTAACATCCTAATTTAGTTAAAATATATCTAAAATGTTTTAGGTTATTACTGATTATTAAGTTGAATTAGTATGCAAAAAGATGGAGGGTAGAGTATACTTACTTTTATAAGATGTATTTTTAGTTGTCATTGAGATAGTTAATATAAAACAAATTTCATACTAGTTACATATATTAAGCATAAATGTGAGCCTTTAAACCTATGAACAATACATCATTAAACCTATGAACAAAAATGTGTGTTTTCTCATATATAGTTGGATGATTCTAGAACTTGGTTTTACTATTCATATTTAGACCATATTGTCATACTAGAGGCATTAAAATGATAAAGGTACTTACAATTAACTAATTGTTTTACCCTAATTTTTGTTAATTATTACCTACCCTGTTTTATCCCTTAAGAGAAAATTTTGAGACTTAGCCTTTATTGAATTGATAGTAGCCATCTTGATAGCCAATTACACTATTTTTCTTAAATAATTTTTATATATTTTTGAACCTTGAGGGATTTGCATTGTGTAAAGCCTGGATTATATAAAAGAATTTTAAAGAGAAGGTCTACTGTGCTTACAACTTTTGGTGCATACTAATAACTAAATATATCAATTATTATAACCTTATATTCTCTCCAAAGTAGCTTAAAGTTCAAGTTAAAGAAAAAAGAAAGAAAGATGAAAGAAAGCTTGAAGAGTAAGAAGAATTATTATTGCGTCAATTGAAATCTTTGCTTAAAGGATCTATGCTATAAAGAACCAAGTTTTGTATTATCTTATATAAAATTCCTTCACATTATTATCTTCTGATTTTCTTTTTCATATCTTTACCTAAGTCTCAATACACCCTGTTTAAAAGAACTTTTGATTTTTGCTTCCAGTTTATTTATCAATAGTGACTATACGATTTTTTAGATAGTATATGAAATTTATTAATGAAAGACTAGAGAATTATAAATGAACAAAACAAATACAATGGACCCTTTATAATCGTAGTACTAACTAAAATAGGTCAATTTGAACATATCTAAACATTACCATTGAAAATTCATCTAATTAGAAGAAAACTGTGGCCATAAAGTAGAAATGTGTGAGTCTTTGAAGTCTTTAAGAAGTACCCTTTCTCTTTCATGGTTAGTAAGAGAGGTCATCCTGATGATGAGCAACCTAAGCTATAAGCTATCAATTTTCTCTCAACCAAATAGGTCTCTAGTCATATATCATTTTAGTTAGGTGAGTGTCTTCCATATCCAAGTTTAGGGTTCCTTCTATTCAAATCTTAATGATGTTTAATTTTGTTGAAGTAATTCAGCCTTCAATTCAAATATGTGACACATGACTAAGAGGAATCTTCACCAAATTCAGGTACCCCTTTTAAATAATTAGCAGTCTAGCAACTGTGTATTATCTTGCATGTAAAAGGGAATTAAAAAATTAGACTTTCAGTTAGCTTAATCACCATGATTGGGTTGTTCCATTATTATAAACATCAAGTGTTGGATCGCGTACGGTCCGAGTATTCACAATACACTGCGGAAAAAGACCATACAATAACATGAAGTATAATCGAAAATACCAAGGATGTATGAAAATACCTTATTACCGTGGATAGGTTGCTTCTTTTTCGGATCCCAAGACACTGCAAAACGCAAATGCCCTCTACCGGTATCCACACGAGTATGCACGATCCAGGCTGCGGCTATGGTGTGTTAGCACGTCCTGAAACTCTTCCCGAATGCCGTACAATTTTCCTCTCGGATGGTGGCTAGGGTTTCTTGTGACAATGGTGTCTCTTCTAATGAGACCTAAGTTTCTTTATTTATAGAGAAACCCTAATCCCATTGAAGCCCAATAAGTTTCGACCCATTATATCTCATATAATAAAAGCCTGACAACTTAATTCAATCTAGCCCAATAAATATATCTACATATATTTATTCAATACCTAATAAATTAGGCCCAAGAGAATAAGCCCAGAT
>JANPWT010000006.1:29784843-29795592 GCA_024678245.1 Erythroxylum densum
TATATGTTCATACCGAGATCAAATGTAATACTCCTAACCCATCCTAATTTACTAAAATACCCTTCCCATCGGAGATGAGATGTTACACTTAAAACATGGTGTAATTAATACATATTATTATACATCAAATTTCCTCTCACTTAAACATTTTTTTATCCTCAAGTAAGTCAATCTCATTACTCTTAACTTAAATAAGAACCAACTAATGGAAAACATTAAACAACTCAAACATTAATAAAGATTTCCTATTACTCTTCTAATTACAAAGTTTATTGAATTATTAGGCATTTTGATACTTACATCAAATCATAAATCAATCTAATTCACTCCATAATACTTCAAAGTTCAACCCATTTCAATCTATTTAATTTAATGTATAAAAAACATATATAAGAATAAATGCTATAACTTTCAATTGTTGTAACTTTCAAACATTGTCATACCTTCTATTTAAAGAAAAATAGAACACCAAATTTAAACATCACAAGAGCATTTAAAGCTTATCTAAAAAGCTACCTAATCTTTTTATATGAGTGTAAATACCTTGTCTTGAATACTATTTGACGAGCTTATTATTTCAAATAGTTACTGGCATCACTTTTTAACTTAAACCTTTTTATTGGTATAAACCAATCTAATAAATTTATTCAATGCTCATTTATTCACAGTTTTTTGTTTTATTATATAGGATTATGAAAATGATCAAAATTAGATCACATTTAACTCAATATATGTACAACTTACATTAAAAAAAGTATCATCATTCTTCAAATTAATGAATCAAATTGAAACTAACTTCACCATCAAAGCTTATAAATTTTTTCTTTAAAAAAACAAATCATAATATCATGGATTAGTATAAGGGTGTTAGGATATTTTTATAGAAAATGATTATTTTTATTTCTTAATTCAACTAATATTCAGCAGTGATACATATGGATCCACAAAGAAATCCATTGTGTCCAAGTAAGTCCCTTAGTCCACATTAGCTTTGGATGGACTATAGGTAACAATGAGACCTCATGTATTGATTAACAATTATTAATGTTAAAGAGCCATTTTGGTCCAGAAAAACGTTGGAGACTTATTTGCATTTTAGTGCAAACGTTATGAGATTGCCCCCGTGTTTATGTTCATGCACCTTTCAATTCTCTAAAGTTAATGGCATATAACCATATCTTGGTAAAATAACTAAATTAGAGCTTTCATGAAATGTTACGAACCAGCTTGAACGGGCCCAATGGTTTGAAGTAGAGCATGAATTTACATGCATTGCTCACAGAAGCACATCCATTCCTCCTGTCCGTAACTAGCAAACGTTTCCTCCCATTCACACGTCTCCATAAATTTAGACGCACAAAAAGCTTGTAGCCTTCAACCATGTAAAAGTTTCAAATGCATCAAGTCAGTCGTTCAAGATCACATTAAACTAGTATTCTGTCATAACATACAAGAGGTTAACATCATTCATTCCGGGTGATAAGCCTCATAAAAGTAGGGAACCGATACACACAAGATCAGAATTCATATTCATATGGACAAAGCAACCCAGCCCGGAAGTCGCAGAAGATGGTGAAAGACTGCAACCAAGTCTATTTGCCCCAAGCAAGAGAAGATGCTCAATAACGCAAAAGCTTCATAAACCCTTGGAACCAGGGAGATCAATCCACTGCAGTTGGATTTCCACTTCACCACACTCCACATTTCTGAGCCTCAGGCAGAGATCTTGAGTAATCTTGCTTTCACTGCAAACAATACAGCTCTCCTCAGACAAACAGTTTTGTCTGCTAGGTAGTACTCTTGTCACTATGGTGCCAGTTGGGAGGCCTGCCAATCTCATCCTTAAGGCCTCTATAAATGGCTTTATGTCGAACTCTGCATCTCCCATTTTGTCATCTTTGCTAAATGTGTCATGATCATATACAGTCTGGATTGACACAAAAGAATAGTGAATGACAATGTCAGGAACCACTTGATGTAGCTCCCGAAAAACATGGTCATCATTTTTCAAGAATATATGAGGTTGGGATGAGATACTATATTTAAGGAAGTTCAGTCAAGGCATTTTATGCCATAAACCTTAAATATAGGAGCTCTCAACAATAATACTTCTATTGTTTACATTGAAAAGTTCAAGAAGGCAGCTGTCAAAAAGGGCTGAAAACACTTGTGCGCTAGCTAAAATATTTGGATAGCAAAACCTGAAGTAGTGGCTACAAGCAACCTAAATATAAAATTGATATTGAAGTACAAATCTTAACCTCATCAAACACTGAAACTCTGACTACAATCTACGGAATCCTACTTCTTTAGCTGATGGAAGAGTAACGACATGATGCTATGTATGTTACACTGCACAAACCACAAACTCCTACATTCGCACCTATACTCTATGAAGAAGATTTTTGAATCTGGTATAGAAAAATCAAATTTGCATAAATGCGTGGTTTACCATCAACCAACTCAACAAAATCTCATGATCAGTTTGAAATTAGAAATCCTTGACAGGATAAAATTATGCATTTAAGTTGCTTTCAGCTCTAGATTAAGCATTCAAGTTTCTAACAAGCTTATTTTAGAAAAAAGAGAAGTTTTGCAAAGTAAAATAAGAGAGGTTACAATAATTAACTAAATAGGCTTCGTAATGTGAGGCACCACATGCACTTTATTATATTTGTTTCTTTTTCTTTCTCCGTTTTCCTCAAGGAGTACTTTGCTTAAGGCAACGTGCTTCTAGGATGATAAGTCGTGTCAGACAGGTCAACCATCATCTATTATATTCTTATTCTCAATTTAATCTTGCTTTGGTATAAGCACAACGATGAATATTTAGAATAACAGTGTTCTCTTTGAAAGATCAGTATAATGCATCTCAATTACCTGATTGGCTTAGTTATCTTAATTGTGGGCAATTAAAGATAGAAATAGATAAGTGAACGAAGAAGAAACAACCCCTTACCAACTTGACGAGAAGATCAGGATCTGTAACAGAGAGAGTTAAGTCTTCATTCCATTCAGGATTAACATCCTTTTTAATTACACGAGTCTTCAACTTCTGCATTAAATTTCCACACGAATAGTTAAAAGGAAATGAACAAAAACAGATGAAAAAGCCTATAATTTAACGATATTTGGAACTATGACTCCGTATGACTGCCCATTACAATAGGATGAATGAAAGAAACAAAAGAAGCGTAATAATTGTTATGCTCTACTTGATGACGAGTTAAATCCAACAAAACAAAATTAAGAACTTTGAGATATGCATGAAAAGCTAAATTCCAAAACTAGTGTCTCAAGGAACTAATTCACGAATTGAGCTGTAGGCAGGTCCAAGAATACTAAGCAAACATGTAGCTTCCTTTCGTACGATTCACATATATGAATCGCAATTATAATACAAAATGGTCAAAATAATTTAATCAACTCCATTGCACGTGGGTTTCCAATATGTCTTAATGAATCACAGCAGAGACAAAACTAGTCGGCTCTGACTCTATGAGAAAAAATACTAGCATTAAAAAAAAATTGATCTCCCTTCAAGAAAGTAGAAAACTTTATACAGAAACTAAGACCGGTAATTGAAACTGAAGCAGCAATCAACCACAGATCATAAATAGGAACATCATGGCAGAAAAGAAACGGAAACAATAAGAAGAAGAAAAAAAACAGAGACTAGACCTGTCTGCCCATCTTAACGACGACATAAGGGTCACTGCTACGGACGTCGCGTACGGCGAGGTTAACACCGCGCTTGACACGAATCCTGAGCAGGCCAAGAAGGTTCTCCATGAGAGACGACGATTTTGGTGTTGGCGTTGCTGTTTCCGGTGTGTCCTTCATTTTCAACGTTACCTTCTTGACCTTTTTATAGATACCACAAGCAATCATCAGCAATAAAGAAAGAATAAAAATCAGAATGACTTTAGCAACTGAGTGAATCGGTACCAGGTAAATCCAGGAGAAAAACACCGGGGGCACACTTCTGGACTTGCTCAGGAGGGTCTGAGCAATCAAGTGGCTCAGTTCAATAATTTTGTTACCTATCCTTGCCCTATGTGTTTGTCAACCAATTCTTAGTTTGTATGGATTTGGGTATTAGGTAATTGTTTCGCAACACCAAAATAAGAAAAGAAAAGGATGCAAGAGAAATGTAGGGTTGTGTGATAAAAGGAACGGAAGGTGACCGGGAGATTCGGTAACACGTGAATGGACGAGAGTACACGTTGACGTTGACCGTTGTATTTGGCCAAACGCATGTGGGCGTGAATGGCGGTTTTTAATGCAGACGGACATGTCCTAAACTAATAAATTTTTGGGTGGATCTAGGGGAGTAGATCTCCTGTACTCTTTTTCTTGTGTTACTCTATACTCAAGCCATCTCAACCATTCAAACTATTCAAATGAGAATGATTAAGATGACTTGGGTACAAAGTAGCACAAAAAAAAAAAGGGTACAAGCGTAGGGACATGTCGTAAACTAATAAATTTTAGGGATTTAGACAAATTCTATCGTTGACCTAGTCCAACTGGTGCGTCAAAATTGAGAATATGCATGCTCTTTAGCATTATAAATCAAATTTGGGATTACGTGAAATTTCCTGAAGCTTGGCTATAAGTACACTGTATACACAAACTTAACAATGTTTTTATGTAATTAAAAAGACTTTACTTTTTTAAAAGGTATAAAGGGGTGGAGAAAACCTCAGAAAAAAATATTTATTTTCCTGTAAGCATTTAGTATTACATTAAAATTTTAAAAACTACAAAAAAATTAGTCCTATAATATTATGATATATTATTTTTATGATGGGATATACAATAACTTTAGATTGATAAAGATTTATGATGGGCTATATAATGACTTTATACTGATTAAGAATAAAGATTTAATTTTGGTTAAATTAAAATTTATATTTCTTGCTCTTATATAATTAAAACAAATAGAGTTAATATCATAAGGCTATCCCCAACCAACACACCAAAATATCAAAGCAAAAAAAAACAAATTTTAACACCAAAATGATGTAATGAATAGTAATGCATCAAAAGTAATTCTCACAATTTAATTTATTTATATATTTTACTAAGTAATTAATTTTAAAATATGTATATTACTTTACACAAAATATATGATTATAAAGATCTCATTAAGACATTAAAAATGACAGTAATATTGAATATAATATTAAATTTATTTTAATATTTATTTATAGTTCCTATTTATAAGTGTTATAAATTCATTAATAAAAATGTCAAGAATAAAAAGTAAATTTGAAATAAAAGGTACATAAATTTAAATCACAACATTGATTTAAAAAAATTATAACTCAATGAAAATATTTGTAATTACATCCATATTAAAATAAATTACAATTATAATCAGACTTCATATTACAAAAATTACAACAATTAAATAAAGAAACTCATTATGAACTTCATAAATTGATTGAACATTTCTGTGAACGATATGATAATTCAGAGGATTAGAGATTACCTCTATTTCTTTCAATTATATATTCCAACTTTAAAATTTTGGACTCCACAATTATGATAATACATAAAATAAAGAGGATCTTAAAATAAAATATCTATTAACATCTAAATTAATGACCATATTTTGTTCAAGACATTGAGTTGTTAATAATTTTATGAAAGAAAATAAAATTATTACTCTTTCATAAAATTATTAAAAACTATAACTAAATTTGATGTGCAAAATTTTGAAGTTATAGTATTTATGAATTTAAGCCATTATTCATAAATTTTTTAATTTTTTATTTGAGTTAGAGTTTGATATTGAACGTTTAGAAAGTACACGGTGGCGATAGCAATTAAGGATAAAAAATATTTAATGAAAACTTATTAATTTAGTTGTTATCATTAGCCAATATTTAGTATTTTAGGCATAATTTTCATATAAATATTATATAAAAGTGATTTAAGAGACTGTAGAAAGATAAAGAATTCTATATAATTCATAAAAAAATATTTAAGGTTAATTGAGCTTATTAATTCGCCAATATATATTGCTGGTTAACTAATGCTAGGTATCAAGAAACACTAGTCGAGTGCTGTCCTATTGTAGTTAAACCAATATGTATAGAAATTGCTATATAAAATATGTTTTGACGATAAAGATTGTCAATTTTACATAAATTGATACAAGAGAAGGGAGAAAGAAGCATTTTCATAGCAATAAGAAGTTAATTTATCACGAGTATCTAGCCATTATTTATAATTTATAAAAAAAGTTCTAAGTTACTATCATACAAAAGTTGGTAGTATATGTTATTTAGGACTTTTTAGATTCATTTTGTTATTTTTGCATATTCATTATGTTATTTGGTATAGTATGATTGTTTATAATAATTGGTTTAAGGAATGTTAATAAAGAAGCCCCCTAATTTGTAGTAATTAAGTATTTATTTATTTATTCAATAAATGGTCTTTAGGGTTGGGTCATGTGAAAGTATGTGTTTTGGATGATTTTTGGACATATCAAATTAAAGAGGCATTTGAAATATAACTTTAGATATTAGTATATGCTTTTAACTACTTGTAATTAATTATGAATGTGCTTTTATAATTGAATGTCTCATTATGCATGTGTTATACAAGTTTGAGACTTCAAAAGATAATGTTATGCAATTTATATTATTTTGTGATAACTACAACTTGCAATAGCTTATTATTTTGCATTAAAATGGGAGACATAAAATTTGATAATTTAGGGCAGGTATAAATTAGTTATCTATTTGATAGTTTTTTGAAAGAATTATCCATTTGATAATTAATATACTTAAATTAGCAAACATTAAGATTGTGGTAGGTAAGGCCAAAGATGTGATTTGCAACTAAACGTTTCACAAAAGGTCTAGATAAGCCCCTTACTATTATCTTTGATTCTACTTTACACCTTAATATAACTAAAATAGTACTCACTATGCCTTGAATAGGGGAAAATTATAGTAGAGATATAGTAAGGGCCTATTTAGACATTCTAAGAAATATAAAGGTAAAATTTACACCTTTAACAAATGTTTCATGAAATCATATTTAAGATTACATCAACATCTAGTTAGTGCACATTGCCTAGTTGTAACATCACATCGACTAAATTGATCACCCGTATACTAGAAATTGCCAAAAACTTAACTTTTTTAGGACTTAGGGTGCCATTAATATCATTTTGAAAATATTAAGGTGTAACGTTATACCACAGATAATGGTATAGACTAAGACCTTTTAGGAAACATTAGGGGATAATTTATACTATTTGCCTGATAGTTAATATTTTATTAGTTGAAGAGAATTAGTTAGTGCCTACCCTAGACAAATATAGGTCTGTGTGATAGTTGGCACTACTTATTTGAATTTGGTATGAGTTTTATTAAAGTATTTAGGGATAGAAATAGGTTAAGCTTAAAGGTCGATTAGATCCACCTCATATTCTGAACTTAAATCCAATTAAAAGTTGGATTGTTCAAAGTTTAAATAAAGTTCGAAGTGACCCTAGTCCTATTTGATCCAGCCTACCTCGTCAAAGCTCTAAACATCAATTTGACAAAATGAACCCTCACTTACCAAATTGAACACAATCAATTTGAACAAAACAAATCCCAATCACTATTACCTAACTTTTTAACAACTATTTTGGCAAAATCAATACTCTAACCCTTTCTATTATTAATAATGAAGTCAAGCAAATTATAGGACTTGTAAAGAACTCCATCTTATCTCTTAATGACAGGTAATTGGATTGATTCTCCTCTCATTGTTTCAACTCACATTGTTTTCACTGACAAATGTGAGATAATATTTAAGAATAAGAAGGACAATAAGCTCAAGATTAGCCTAGGTCAACCCAAAATGAACAAGTTTGGCCTGAGTTGACTGGGTTTTAGGTTAGTCTCAAACTTTTGTTTTTTAATTTTTAGTCTTTAAATCAAACTTGAGCCTAAGCTCTATAGCCTAACCCAACCCAATGCCTGACTATATATATATATATATGAAAAACCATAATCTATGGCTTCTTTTAGATTTCTCTTCAGTCTTCTCTATTTCTCTTAATCTATCATCTCTGCTTATATCTCTAGCTTCCCCTTAACATATAATTGCTAGCTTTTTTTTATTAAAACTAAAAGTGATGTCTTTTTATATGATTTATGTTCTTCTTTAGAAGTTTATTCATCAAATTCTTTGCAACTGCTAGCTAAGATTGGAAGCTTAACGAGTAACAAATGTTTTAGAAGAATTAGTAAAAGAAGATTGAAAGCCCAATTAATAGAAGAACACGGAAAGCCCTTTTTAACTTTCACTAAGGCATTTTTAGAAATCTTTCTTCCATCACCTTTCAAAGACTCCTTCATCTTTCACCTTAATTTTCATCATCTTTCTTCTCTTATATTCTCCTCTTCCATAACTAGTGTTATTTTCTTCTTATTGTGGGGACCATTTTTTGATTTAAACCTAATTTTTAAACATCATGATTTCTAGTTTAAGGATTGGGGTTAGATGTTTGGGTTGACAATAGAGAGTGAGAGCTCGGTATATCTAAGTTAGGTTGAATTATAGTTGGGTGTTAGATGTTAGATGGTTTGAGTTGCAAGTAGGCTTCAAATTGCTCAAAACTGTTATGTGTTAAATGTTAGATGATTAGAGTTATATGTGAGCTTTGGGTTGGTTGAAGTCTAACTAGACTCAAGATCGAGCAATATACTGACTAGACTCAAGATCGAGCAATATAATTATGGCCTTATTAGGTTTTAAGCCAAGCTCAAGGTGCGCCTTTAGGAGGTTGGGCCACATTGGTTCATCGATTAGCTTGAACCAACCCAACCTAGTCCCATCCTTATATATGAAAGAAATAATTTATTAAGGAGACAATCACAAAATAGATTGTTCTAGATCTGTGAGATGAAACAACAAAAAGAGGGCCTGTTATTTGAAGAAATGAAGAAAAAGAGATTTGTAAGTTGAAATAAGAAAAGGAGGGCCTTTGGTTTCAATAAATGAAGAAGAAAACAAAAAAAATGTTTGATATGTTAAATGAAGAATACAAAATGAAGTAGTAGGCTAATTGTATTTAATTATATATGATTATATTTGGGCCAGGTTGGACTTTAAAGCTCAAGCTCAAACCTAATATGAAGCCTAAAAGTTTAAAAAAATAATTGATTTTAGTTTTAAACTCAGTCAACTTAGGATGAGGCTTTTAACTTTGGTTCGAATCATGCTAGGCCTAAGCTTTTTTAGCAAGCCTAAAACTAGTGCATTGGCATTAATTATTTCCTTGATAAGTATGTTAGAGAGGTTGTTAGTGTCATTTAGGTATAGTGTTATAGTTCATTTTGCATACATATAATGATTGATAAAAATAAGAGCAAGCCTTGGAGCAACTGATAAAATTATTCCTTTAAGATCGGAAGATCGTAAGTTCAAGTAATAGAAACAACTTATTTGTAAAATAAAAAAGGAAAGTTGTGTAAAATTGATGACCTTCACAAAGCGAAAAGTCTTGTACACTGGGCAACCCTTTTATAATGATTGATAAATATAGTTTTTATTAAGATGTTTCCTCTTAGTCTTATTTGGCAAAATGCTACCTAACTTTTTGTACTTTAGGTAAGAAGTCATTAGAGTAAGAGCTCAAGGACATAAAAAGGGATTAACTTATGTTTAATTTAAATAAATCCTATTGTTTTATTAGATAGACATTTTATTTGTTTTTAATAGACTTTGAGAATTACTCATTTTGCATAACCTTGAATTTGTGTTATAGGATATAGGTTTTATTTTGTGGATAAAAGAACGATGTTTTGTTGAGAATTTTAGTTATTTATAAACTTATAAAGAATTAATAACATGTGCCTAACCTTAACTTGTTGGGCTTACATGGTGAACTCAAGTTCAAATCATGATAAATTTTATGGTATTAGAGCTCTAAGATTATGTTTGGTTGGACATAAGGTTTATAATTGAATGAAATGGAATAAGATAGAATGGAATAGTTTATAATGAAATGGAATGTAAATGAATATAATATTAGAAAATTATTGTTTGAGATGGATGGAAGGGTTTATAATGTAATATAGTGAAATGTTGTTTAGAAGAAGAGTTTATAATATAGTATAGTGAAATATTGTTTATCATTTTATAATCCATCGAAGGTTACTGATTTTTACTGTTTATGATGGAATAAGATGTAATGTCAAACCTTCCCCTTCGATCTTATTCCATTCTATTTCATTGTAAACCTTTTTTCGAAATGATGAAATAATATTACATTCTATTCCATTCCATTAATAACTACCCAACCAAACATAGCCTAAGTTTAAGAATAAAAGCAACATCCTATAAGAGGATGAGATGGGTAAAGGTAGACAGGATTTGTTTATTTATAACTATACAAAAAAAATATTTTATTTTCTTCAAAGTTTTTATAAAAAAATTTGTTATAGATGGTGAATGTCATTAGCATTTTCTGGACATCCTTAAGTAGAGATGGGAACAAATGTTAAACAAATAGTCGATGGAGTCATCACTCTACCTTATTAAGAAACTAGCAGGTTAACACTGCGCAAATGCGCAGTGAAAGTGCCCAGTGAATTTATATGCAGGGCAAAATTTAACATGACAGTTAAATAAAAAATAATTTGAAAATGTAATAAAATAATCATCGGTTGGGAGAAGAACTAAGATGAAATGACTTTCTTTCAGATAAGATAAAAATAGTTTACATGTCTA
>JANPWT010000006.1:29803761-29828969 GCA_024678245.1 Erythroxylum densum
TAATAATAATAATAATAATAATTAATAATAATAATAATAATAATAATAATAATAACAATAACAATAATAATAACAACAATAACAACAACAACAACAATAATAACAAAAATAACAAAAAATCTAAGCTTAATCCCTAAAAGGTAAGTACTACATATTTACAACTTTATGCTAACTATAAAAAGAATTACAAGAATTTCTTTACGCAAGATCCTTTATCTGGATCCTAATACGCCAAAGTTTCTTTTTGTAGGTCATGTCCTTGGTAATTTCCAACATTGCTATATCATTCTTAATCACTTCCCCCCAATTCTTCTTAGGCCTCCCTATTTTCCTCTTACATTCTTTGAATACAAACTTCTCACATCTTCTTACTGGAACGTCCAGGTATCTTCTCTTAATATGTCCAAACCACCTAAGCCTCATCTCTCTTAATTTATCAATAATATTAGCTACCTTCAATCTAGCTTTTATCATTACATTCCTTACCTTATCTCTTCTAGTAAGTTTGCACATCTATCGGAGCATTCTATCTCCATTATCATTAACTTATGATTATGCACTAGTTTGTTTGGCAATATTCTGTTTCATAAAGCATGTCGGCCTAATTGCTAAACAATAACATTTACCTTTAAACTTAAGTGGTATCTCATTGTCACATAGAACTCCTGATGTACTTCACCATCTAAACCACTCAGATCTGATCCGGTGAATTATATCATCATCAATCTCTCCGTTGCTGTGGATGATAGAGCCCATATATTTAAAACACTCCATATAACTTCTGAATCAATCTTTACCTTCACATTGATAACCACTCTATATCCTAAAAAATTACACTCCATGTACTCGCTCTTAGTTCTACTCAATTTAAATCCTTTCAACTCTAATGTATCCATCAACAACATACACCAAGGCATATCCCCTTAGATATTCTTGGTGAGCTAAAGAAACTTATTAATACGATATCTTAATGGAGCTAATTTGTAGTATTTAATTTTTTATTTTTATAATTGGTACAAGTTTGTTAAATAATTAACAATTTATTATCACTTTTTATTCTAGATTAAGAGTGGAAGCATTGTGTCTTACTCTTTATGATTTGAATTTTCTTGTGAATGCCTTATTGTATTCGAGTCTTTAAAGTCGATTAAATTATTTTGTAATAGTTTCTTTACACGTTTTAATGGCTCAATATGGAAGTATAAGGCCTTTTTATGGTAGCTATTTCATGTTAGAGCCTGAATTTAAATATGATGGTGGGGATATTGTTTCACTTGACAATGTTGACATTGACTATGTTAGTAATGGAAAAATATATGAGATGGGACTGAAGTTAGATTTTGGATATATTGATAACGAATATTATAAAGTACCTGGCTTTAATTTTAGGGAGTTATCGAGAGTTATAAAGTCAAATGAAAGTTGTATTTGGCTAACAAATCTTATATAGATACATGGAATTGTTGATGTATATGTTACTCATCACATAGAAACACTTATCTATGCTCTTAACATAATATTGGTGGAGGAGAGCCCCATGATGATGATGAACAAGGTGTTAATATAAATAAGAACAGAGAAATATGGTGCACAATTGGATGAAAATTTGGAGGAATAGGGTGCACAAATGGATGAGAATATGGAGCAACAAGGTTTAGATGTGAATGAAAATTTAAAGAAATTGGGTCCATAAATGGATAAGAATATGGAGAAGCAGGGTTCAAATGTGAATGAAAATTTGGAGGAATAAGGTTCAGATGTGAATGAAAATTTAGAGGAATAAGGTGCAGATGTGAATGAACATTTGGAGGAATAGGGTGCACATATGGATGAGAATTTGGAGGAACGGGAAGCACAATTTCAACCAATGTAGATATTCCAGATGACCATCGTATTGTTAAAATTGAATCAATTGATTGTGGTAGTGTTATTACTACTGATGAATATCCTAATGGAGAGAAGGCATGTGAAGCTTTACGTAGACTCATTTCAAATGTTAGGGATAATCCTACAGATGTTGCACATGAGTGGAGATTGGGAATGGAGTTTAGAACTACAAAATAATTTAAAGATGTTGTTGTCAATTATGCAATACATATTAGATACAATGTTAGGTTAAAAAAGTGTGAGAGTAATCGAATTATGTATGTGTGTATTGATGGATGCCCATGGGTTTTATAAACTGGATTTGATAAGAAAAAGAGATGTTTTAATGTTAAACCTTATAACCCTAATCATAATTGATTTAAAACAAACAAACCAAAATTGGCTTTTGCAAATTCTTGATGAGACACTTCAAGGATAGACTTTTGGATAAGCCTAGTATCATAACCAAAAACTGATTGAAGAATGCAGATAAAAGCTCAATATTTTTGTTAATTCAAGCCTGTGTAGAAGATCAAATAAGAGATTAAGGAAAGAGAGCGCAATATATTATATTATTAAACATGCAAAATTGTAAGTTTATATATATAAGTTGAGGATAAGCAATCCTAAATCAACACTTGAGTTATAATTATTGAGAAATCGAAGTTCATTGATATAGGTATGAGATAGGTATATTATATTATACAATATATCAATACTTCATTATGTTATGTTACACAATATATTAATACTTCTTTATATTTTGTTGCAGTTCAAAAGATTGTACATTTGTTTTAATGCCATGAAAAGAGGGTCAAAGCATTTAATACCAATTTTTAGGATGGATGGATGCTTTCGAAAGATAGAATTCCAAGGCCAATTGTTAAGTATAGTTGGTAGGGATGGTGATGGTGACGGAGGAATCTATACATTAGCCTGGGCAGTTATAGAGGTAGGAAACACATATTCATAGACTTGGTTCATAAATTTGTTAGCATTTGATTTGGAATTGGAAGATGGTAAAGGACTTACTATTGTATCTAATATGCAAAAGGTATGTTGATAGACTTATAGTTGAAATCATGATATGAAATATTAACTAATATCTTTTTAATTTGCGTTAGGTATTAGTCAGGGTTCTAGACTTTACCGAATGTAGATCACCAAATGTGTGCCAAACATATATATCATAATTGACATGGTAACTGGAAGGGAAAGGACCTTAAAACGTAGTTTTGGAATTGCGCTTGGTTAACCTATGTTAAAGATTTCAACAAACAACTAAAGAGGCCTGACAAAATAAGCCCTGGATATGGTTCAACATTAATTGAATATCTTAAAGAGTGGTGGGCAAGATGCTATCAATCCTTTGTAACTAAATGTCCAATAGTTGACAACAAAGTGAATGGCACCTTTAATGGGTGGATCCTACCAGTGAGGCATAGGGTAGTGATTAGCATACTTGAGATAATTAAAATAATGGTGATGAAGAGGCATGCAAATATGAGACATTTTGTAGTTAGATGGAAGTTAGATATTACACCAAATATAATGAAGAAGTTGAAAAAGAACAAAAAAAGAAGCAATATAGTGGAGAATTGTATGGAATGGAGATGGTGCTTATGAAGTTTCAAAGGGTGATGGCAAGCATACTGTGAGGATTGGTAGACAACAAAGATGTATTTATCGAGCATGAGACTTATATTGATACCCATGCAAACATGCAATTAATGTAATCCATTACTTAAGAAAAAAGGGTTGAGCCATTTGTAGATCAGTGCTATAGGAAAGGTAAGTTTGTACGAACACATGTTACATCTAATTAGAGGTAAAATTTTCTAGCCTTTAATTGATATAGAGAGATACATCCTCCACCAAAAATAGTTTTTCTTATTAGACGCAAACTTGCAAGAAGGAAACAGCAAAATGAACGAAAGAAAATGAAAAACCCAAACAAATTATGTCAAAAACGGTAAGTATAGAAATGCCAAAAATATGGTCATTTTGGTCACAACTCCAAATAAGACAATAAAGACACCTCAACTTAACACGCCAAGGCTTCTTCATAGGTGTGTACATCTTACTTCAGTCATATGAATACAGTTTTATAAACTTACAGTAACTAATGTTTTTCATTATGGTAATCAGTTTATAATAGAGGCAATTTCATAGATATACCACTTTTCAGTTTTATATTAATTATTATTGGCTTTAATGATTGACAAAGTTTTTTTCATTATAACTATAGTTAAGCGATGTGAATTTGGTTAATGATAATGTTATAACTAGTCAGTAAAACAATATTGTAAGGAATACGATTTTTATCAATTTGTATTTGTTGAAATAATTACCAAGTGTGTTTTTAATATTTTATCTTCCATTTTCTAGGTTGGTACACCTGTATATGACAATAAAAAAAGTTTAAAGGTTAACACACACACAAATTATAGTTATCATTTGAACCAAGGGATTTATGGTTTAAAGGGTGTTCTAGTCTTACTTCACAACAATTACAAGCAAAAGCAATCAAAAGGGGAACTTCATTGACACAATCATCACAGCCTGAACTTTCATAATCAAGTACAAAGAAAGCAAACATCAATTAGCGATGCATTAATCTTTTTAATATTTTGATATTTGTCTTATTGACTTTTACATATGTGTGCTACAAATAATGGTGACAAATGTTTATAGTATATTATCACAATTTCATCTAACTTTTTGATATTTTGATATTTGTTCCATTAGTTTTTAGACGAATATGCTATTGATAATAGTGACAATTGTTTGTATAAATAGAATGTAAATATTGTATTAAAGGTTTACTTCAACCTCTCTCTCTCTTTCTCTCTCCCCCTATCTCTCTTTTAATTATTTTTTTGTGCATCTAGATTTTATTCTTGGGTGTTGGGCAGCTCAGAAAGCAAGAAATTTGTCTAAGTTGAATATGTCTATGTTTATTTGTTTTATCTGTCACAGCCTTAGGGAGAAATCAAATAAGACATAGAGATTGGAAGATCATGCTGGTGAAGATAGCTCAACATTTGACAAGATATGAAAGGAGTGAATTATTCATTGTTTATAAGTTTATATAGGAGTATTCTTTTTGCTTCATTAAATAATTCACATATAACTTTCAAAACCAATTTTTTCATAATATATTTAAATTAATATTAATCATTATATTGTTAAAATTCATTACAATATCCCTATAGCATTAGTACAAATAAAATGTATTAGAACCGTAACAAATCCTATTACAATGTTCATTAACATAAACTTAATTTCTTTTTTCTCTTGTTCTCAATAAATTTATGTCCTCTAAAAGCTTCATTTGTTCTTCAAACTCCTTAGTTGTGCTTGTTTCAATCTTCTTCTTTAACATTAATAATTCATTCCTTAATTTTTGAATCACTTGAGTAACTGTCTCGGTTAATTCTTCATCATGTCATTTGAAAAAGTTTCATATCCCAACTTGAAGCATTCAATTTCATTAAATAAACCTTAAGCTTAAGTTTTTAATCAAATAATAATAAATTCTCACCAGATAGTTAGGGCATCCATAAAATCTCTAGCTAGGATTATTATCACTCCATAAAGTCCTTAATAGGGCCTTTAGCCCACAATAGCAAACGACATAACCTAACTTTGACATCACTGTTATATTAATCTTTAATGATGATTCCATTTGCATACTAAAGAAACTCACAGTGTAAATTTACCTGTAAAGACAACATCAATGCTAAATATAAGATAATCATTGCTAGGTGATGACTATAAATCCTACCTACCCTAATTTTTCAATATAGCATCACGCAAGTCACTTCAATATGATTAAAGAGCCATGCATAATCATTAATATACCTGCCAAAAGCAGAAAAGAATGTATACAAAAAAACTATGTCATGTGTAAGGATCTTTTAGAAATTTGATGAGAAAAGAAGAATATAACTATTAATTCTTTTGTCAATATTTAACCTGGGAATAAATTTTATAAAGAGTAAACAAAGACAATTGAAGGAAATTAGTTTTAGAAAACTACGAGGAAGGATAAAGGATTGAATAACATCAGGTATCCATGTTTTGTGGATCTAATCATGCCTACTATCAACCATTTCTTCTTATGTATATCAACTTTAGTATTATAAATTCATGAAGTATAGTATTTGCATCCAAAATAGCTATGAGTTTCAATATTTGTCATTCATAATATGCAATAGTTCTGATACTCTTTCCTTTTGAAATAGTTGTATATAAGAATCCATAAAATCAAGACTAATTCACATTAGTTAATTGTATTTGGTAGATAATAATGCTTTTACATATGAGAAAGATTTATATAAGCTGGATTTGATCCAAGATTCTACAAATTTTCTACATATGTTAATGCTATTAATGACCTTTGACTAACCAAACTCGAACTAGGAATACGCTTTGGCTACAACATTTGAATTCATCTGTATTAAAAAAAAACTTCAATTCAACCAAAAACAAAAAAAAATTAGAAGATTTATTATGACTATACCATCTTCCATGACACTTAAAGAGAACTACGAAAAGATGGCATCATATCATAACCTTTGGAACTAGTTAAACATCCTTACAAGAGACGCAATTAATTATAAATATAGATATCTAAGAAAAAAGAAGCAAAACAATTTGCCTTGCCACTAACTGTCACAATAGTGATGGGTAGTAAGGATGTAGAGAAGCAAATGAGGGATGTGACAGTGATGAGTGAATAAGGGTGACTGAGGGATTTCATGCATAAAGACAAATTGATAAATGAGGGATTCTAGGTGGTGATTGAGAATCTAAGGATTCCAGCTAGTGGTTAAGAAGTTAGGGATTGCAGACAATGATTGAGAAGTTAGGGGTTCCAAATGACAAAGAAGGGAGGGATGAGGGAATTCATTTTGTTAGGTTAATTAATTACTTTACTTATTAGTTAAGTTAATAGGTTATTTTTTAAACTTAAGTTAATTTGTCAGGGTTAATTAGTTATAGTGTTAAATAAAATTTTTATTTTAAGAAAGTGAGTCTCATACTGCCACATTTGATCATCAAAATAAAATAAATGATTTGTAGAAAACTAGACATCACATAATCGTTAGTTTCTCCATTATTTTGGGGTTATATTTAAACATTTTCTAAATGTTAGGATCTTATTTTTACTTTCTGAAACCTTAGGGTTATATTTGTCGAAGGATGTAAATGTCAGGGTAAAAAATGACCCTTTTGCTCTTTCTCTTGATGAAACTTTTAATGGATTTAAAATATGTCAATTAAGTGATATGTTATTACTAACATATATTTTTATTTTTATTTTCTATGTAAACTCATAATATCTTGTGTGTTTCACATGACATTATAGATTTGACTCTTTAACTATTAATGCATGCTATTTATGGTCATTAACTTCCTATAACTTCCTTTAATGTTATGGTCATTAACTTTCTATAACTTCCATTAATGCATGCTATTCATGATTATTAACTTCCCATAACTCTCCAGTGGTGATGGGGATTATGGAAGGCCAAATGGTGCATAAAATAGAGATGATTTTCATGCATCTTGTGTAAGACATAAGTGAAAGAAAGGTTCTTTTTAGCAAACACTATCTTTTTCTCTCTAACTCTCACAAGAGTTCTTGTCTTTGCTAGCAAAAAGAAAGAATTCTTGCCGTCTCCTAATGAGGTTTCATCTTTCTGTCTTTGTGTAGACTTTCATTAGAGATGGTCTACATTGATCATTATGGTTTACAACATCACAATGTAAAGAAGATTAAAGAATGAAGGAGATTGTCGGAAAGGTATGTAAACATATTACATTTCATGTTTTTGTTTTCTATATCTATATGCATAAGTAGATTTGTTTTTTAAGATTCCGTTTTATTTTCTGTTGCGTATATTTGATATACATTATGTATGAGATACATGAACAGAGCCTTATAAACTAGGTTTACTAAAAATGACTAGTAATCTTCTACTCTAGTAAGTATTTGAGGCTCTTATAGCTAATTTGAACCACAAACTTCCTACCTTTCAAATAGGGGACCAATGTTGAATAACTACTACCAAAGCTTTGCTTCTCATGGGTAAATAAATGTCAATGCCCATAAAGGATGATCCTCTTGTATAAGAACTACTCCCAATCCACTAATGCATGCATCTACCTTTATAACAATCACTTTATCAACATTGGACAAAACCCATATAGGAGAAGAGACTAAAGGAGCTTTAAGTGTATTAAAGGCATAATCAGCTTACTAATGCCATTTGAATGCATTTTTCTTTAGCAAATCTATCAATGGCCTGCTCATTTTTTTCAATTCTTTTAATAAATTAGCTTACCTAAGGAATCCACTGAGTTATTTCATTGATGATGAATTATCCCATTATTAAACAGTTGAGAGTTTTCTTAAATTTCTTTGCACTTATTATATTGAAATAAAATGTCCAAATTATTATACTTTCCTTGCTCCAAATGATTATTTTGATTTCTTTAACAATTAAAAGCTAATCGGTAAAAATTTGTGACATTTATTGAAGATGATCTAAATGTTGATCTAAAGAAGAACTTTGAATGATAATATCATTGAAAAATATTAACATGAACTTACTTAAATATTGTTTGAAGTTAGAGTTCATAAGACTTTGGAAAATTGTAAGATCATTGGTTGAGCCAAAATGTATAACCAAAAATTCATAATGCCATTCATGAGTTTTGAATTTTTTTTAAATATTAACTTTAAACATATTAATTTGGTGATAACTTGTTTTTAAGTCCAACTTAGATAAGAAGTTGATATTAAGCAAGTTTTATGTATAATAAAACTCTTAATGACGCAAGAATACGGATCGTATCTTATAGTATCAAAAGGTATCATTCTCATGAGGGTTATTAAACACTTAAACAATTTGAAGAACTTTGACTGAGGTACTAAGAAAATTGAGATTTATCAAGGTTAAAGACTTATTAACTATTTTATCCTTATCTTGTTTCCTTTAATCTTTTTAATTCAATTTATGTTTGATCCAAGATTTCCTATAAAAACATGACCTAGTTGAGTAACCGTGGGAGATTCTTCACAAATGTTTGCCTTCACATCAAAAGGCTAGGTTCTTGTTAATGAAAATTAACAAAAATGGTATGTTGTTTAATAAATCCTACTGATCTTTTTGTATAGTTTAATTTTTCATGAAAAGCTACTTAGGGATAGTTACAATTTCATTTGACTATCGAATTATCAATATATGTGTGCAAGTGATGAGAGTGAATGAGATTGACATTAAGTCTTAATTAGTAAGTATATTTAGTCTGAAGTACTTAAAAATAGATTGTATAAGTTAATAAGTTAGAACAACTTAAAGGATCATGTTTCTTGAAGTTCAACACCATTGTACTATTATTGCATATGTGTGTTTTATTGTTAGGTGTATTTTTTGTTTTGTGTTTTGTTTGAGGACAAGCAAAAGTTTAAGTATGGGGATGTTGATAGTGGTAGGTTGCATAATATTTTAGTGGGTAGTTTAGTATGTGCTTAGTTGTTAAATTGAATGATTAGTGCATGTTTAGGTTAGGATTATGTTATATAGTTAAATGTTTATGTTTTGAGTGTTATATGGGTTCTTGTATGCTTGAGCTTTAATTTTTTGTATTTAAGGTGGCTTGATGTATTTATTAGTTTTTGAAAAACAGATATGGAAGAACAGAAGAGAATCGGAGGAAGCCCAGAGCCAAACCCAGGCCTATGATCATGGTTATAGGCCATGATCATGACATAACTAGTTAGGTGGAGCCACGATCGTGATAGAGAGCTAAATGAAATGCCACGAACATCACACTATGGGCCAAGATCGTGGCCTACATGACAGACAACACGAACAATCTCCCGAACGCGACTTACCTAAGGACATTTAGAACTTGTTGGACCTGAGAAAACCCTAGGATTTATTAAAAATAGAAAATATTATATAAAGAAAGAGAAAGGATCCTAAGGGGAGCTCTAATTTCTACCACTTTAGGAAAACTCTAGAAATAAAGAAGAAGAAGAAAGAGAAGAGGAAAAAGAGGAGAGAAGAGCGGGCTTTTACTGTTGCTGCTTTCTCGAGCCATCCCGATCTCGTTCAAATGGCATTTTCTCTTCATCTTGTTATTTTTTCTTTTAATGTGTAAGATGGATATGATGATGTTGATTGATTTGGGATTGATGGTGATGTTTTAACTTTTCTTTAGGGATTTAAACTTGATTCAATGTTAATATAGTTGTTTTGTGTTAATTCATTTGGGTTTTGTGATTATTTGTTATTTCATGCTTCGGAAATAAATTGAGAGAGTGAATCAAATGTAAAATAATTGGGTTGGTTAATGAGGGTTAAATGACCCAATAGAGTATGCAAATAGTCAAATCGGTAATTACACGAAGCGAGATCTTGTGTGAGACTCGCTTATTTATTAGAAAGCTTAAGAACTGATTAGGTTGTGGGCTGATTATTAATCGAGAGATGACATTTTCAGTAACTCAACTTAATTAGGGTTTATTAATTAGGGCTTAGTGATTATAACTCGAGAGAGAGTAATCCACCCTTCAATAGTCTAGAACTGGCACCACATTAACACAAAAATGATTAGGTTAGCATTGATGACAGTATAAATCCCTTTATCATAATTTCGTAATTTTTCTTGTGTGATTTTCTATTGTGAATTTGGTGGTGCTCAATATTCGATTTCTTTTATGTTAATTTTTAAAAATAATTTTATATCAATCATCTTCACATTTTTACTTTTTTGCTTAGTTTTTATTTTCATTTTAATAATTTTTTAGGCTTTAGATAACTTATAATTAGATTAGTTTGACAACTCGAGTGATCAACACCTCCATATTATACCCATGAGCTTTGTGCTTGCAGTATGTTGAGGGTTTTAAGTAGATTAAAACTTGCCTTAACAATAATCACACAATCATGCAAGATTATAATAATGGTACAATGGCATTGAATCTTATGGAATAAACTTAACCTAAAACATCAATCACTCAAAATATGCCAACATACTAACTTATTCCTTTCATGTTTACGTAATTTGTATACATATCAACCAAAATATTAATACCCTATTCATAAACCTATGGCACTTGTAAGCATGCATTTATTATTATTAATTAATCAAAAATGCAAACTATTACTAAGTAACCTTTTATGAAAATTCTTGTCATTGTTAAAATATCGATAGGTTTAATTTATTGTAACATCACTTTTTTGAGATTTTTTTTAATAATAACCTAGTATTTTTATGTGAAGGCAAATACCTTATCATGAATGTTCCATGGTTACTAAGCGAAGAACAACAATTTGGCATGAATGCCCCCACTTATTCATTTATATCATAACTTTCAATTAACTACCAGCTCTGTTCTTAACCCCATTTTCTAAAAAAAAGGGACAACATACTAGTTATTTTATTTAATTCTTTTTTTTAATTTCTTCACCTACCTTATTTCTTTTTAGTCAATCATTTTTATGAAAGGGTACTAATAATTCTAACCAATTCAATTGACCATAATTATGAATGTATGCAATAAATTTCCTAAAGTGAAAGAATATGTGTCATATCATAATTAACATACATATTCATCCCTAAGACACCTAAAAATTCACAAGTTACTATGCCTTTAAAATTTGAATGACCATTTTGGAAGTTAAACTAAATCCATTCGGTTCTTGCCATTGACACATTGACTCATCACAATGCACAAAATGTTTACATTATGTCAACTAAATTAAAAAATAACAATATACAAATGCAAAATTCATGCACAATTGATATAAATGCAAATTTTATACACAATTGATATGAAATTGGATATATATCTCCATACTTGAACAACACATTGTCCTTAATGTGAAAAACAAAACAGTACAAATAAAGATAAATAATAACAAAGAAAAAGTTAGAGCAAGAATACTTATGTTGTTTTAGCGGTGATGGTATGGGCAATGGAAGTTGGAGACACTCGATGCCATAAAATTCTAGAAATTCACTCCCTATAAAATAAACATAAAAAGATAACAAAATAAAATAAAAATCCTAATTCTTAGGTTGCCTCCTAACTAGCACTTGTTTAATGTTATTAGCTTGATGTACTCTGCCTTCTACATCAACCTAGGTCTATAATAAGTGGTTTCCTGCCACCCTTTTCTCTACATGGCATTTTAGTAGCCTATAAATAAGCTACATGTTGTAAGATAATAACAAGGACATAATTCACAAAATTAAGAAAACCAATTAAGTTCAGTAATGCCCTTTTTAGTAACAAACCATCAATAAAATAGGGAATGATAAAACTCTCTAAATCATCAATCGCATTTAACAATTTTTCCTACAATAAGAGTTGCTCCATTCTGAATTATTACTTTGGTCATAGAGTGTATTCTGATGACAATTTTGCAAGTAATATGGATTCTCCCACGTATAATCTGGTTCCCAACACTGAACATTGTGATGGCTACCCCAAAAATGTCAACACAAGAAGGATGTCGGTTGTACTTCTATGTCACTTAGAAGACTCCCCGCATTCCTTGTTAACAATGTATTATAAGGTTGATCCATTTGAAGCTCTGAGTTATGAAAAGTAGAGAAGTGGTTCTTTATTAATTGATTAAATTTGGCTTCCATCCTCATTTCATTTTTCTACTTTTCCACCTTGTCTATTAACTTGTCAACCCTAGAGCTAAACATGTCCATTATCTTACCCAATTTTGACTTTAAAGAGTTTGACTTCAAGGACCCAAATCTATACTACTAGAAATTTAGGGGACCTTGTGTTTTTATGTGATCTCTCATATTGTTAATCGATAAATAATTTGGGTGGTATTGCTACCCAAAATTATATGTATTATAGTAATTCTCATCAAAGTTGTAACGCCTTAACCGGATTGGAAGAAAAAAATCTACATATTAATCAATTTAAGGTTGCTATAAATTTTTTCCTTTTGTAATTTCAAGTACCTGCACTCACATAAGAAAAGTATCAAATCTTTAAATCAAAGGAATTTAAATCGTATCAGAAGCTAATTTAGTCCCTAAAAATGGCATCAAAAATTTATTAAGCAAGTTTTATATAATAAAACTCTCAATATTACAAACATATGAATTGTATCTTCTAATAGTAAAAGGTATCGTTCCAACAAGGACTATTAAACACTTAAACAATTTGAATAACAATTTTGACTAAGGTACTAAAAAAATGATTTGAAATAAAATAAATAATAGAAATTAAAACAAATAATAAAATGAAACAAATAAGAATTGATAAGTGAGCTGCCAATGAAATTGAGATTTATCAAGGTTCAACACTTAGGAACTATTCTATCATTATCTTGTTTTCCTTAATCTTCTTAATTCAATTTATGCTTGATCCAAGATTTCCTAAATTTTTTATTAGTTTCTCTCAAGATCTAATCAATTAACCGTAATTGAATTCAATATGATTTTGTAATCTTTTGATTCACAAAACTACTCCTAACTTATTCAATTGGATCTAAATCAATCCTATGGAATTAATTTCATAATTAAGATCTCTCTTCAATTGATCATTAACATAATAATTGTCGGTTTATTAATTTGCCAACCCTCATCGCACACCTTAACACTAAAAACTTGACTCACTTTCTCGATTTATTATCAAGTATATGCATAACTATTATTACAAACATTCATCAATGTATTGAATTCAAAAAGGAATAAAGTTCACAAAACAATTTAAGAACAATCCTTAATAAGGATCTAGAAACCCAAAATCATGTTAAACATCTTAGAAAGCAAAATACACATCTAAGACTAGTAAGTGAAAGAAAGAAAATCTAGTTGGAGTTTTGATTTTGAAATTTGGAATTTCTCTAAAGTTCGTCTTGACGTCTCCTCTTGATCTTCTATAATGGAATGACTACTACCTCTTACTTATGTTTTTCATATTCTTATATAGTTCATTAGGGTTCTAAGGTTGTGTTTAGGGATTTTCCATTTTGTTCGATTCCAAAAATTGCTCTGAACCTTAAAAACATTACAAATCTTGTGCCTGGAAAAATCTCTATCACAATCGTGAATTCAGCCTCTTTGTCTTGATCATGACAGAGAACCATATAGCTCCATGCACATATGTCACGATCATGCACAATTCAAGCTTCCTCTATCTTCTTCATTCTTTAATTTTTTGATTTCCAACACTCACAAACACATCAAACACCTCATGAAATATAAAATTAAGATTAAATTCATGCTTTGAACCATAAAAATAGTTAGAATATAAACAAACATTAATGATAACACAATTGTAAGCCTATAAACATAGTAATCATCTAGGAAACACTTGAAAACACACTAAAACACCTAGAAAAACATATTATGAAGTACACCTATCATTTAAATCCTCCTATCTCATCCATAAGCTATTTAATCAAAGGATTTAGGAACTTGTCTTTCACTATGATTATATTCAAAGCCTTATCACCATATACAATCTCAATGAATTATCCCTTTTTTCAATTAATTATAAATGTGATGAAAAGGACTAATACTTTAGTAAGTTATACCTTACTTTAACATATCTCTAATTAACTCCTCAATTTCCCTTTTCTGTAACTTTATATACATGTAAAGTCTCATATTAATAGCCTTTGTACCCTCCTTTAAAAGAATTCAATGATTGTACTTTTTTTGGTTGGTAAACCCACTTGTTCAGTAAACATATCATCATTTTACTTAATAACTTTTGAATGAGTTGTTAATCATTCATATTTTCTTCCCTTTCCTCTACCTTTATCTCCAGATATTGCACATCATTTTCAATTAAATATTTCAATTTCATTGTTCATATTGGTTTAGTAAAAAAAATATAAAATACATCTAAACCCTTTATACTTTTCTTAAATAGTTTGCATAATATCCAGCTTGCCACTTTTTCCTAGACAATATTCTTTATCTTCTTACCAATCAATCATCATAGCATTAATCTTATAACTAAAAATTATATCATTTGGGGCAAGAAACCATTGGATCTTTAATACTATATCATATCCCCACATCTTAATCATTAATGCATTAAAACAAAAAATATGTCCACTATCATCCACTTCACATTCTTATACTTTTAATTATACTAAAAATTCAAGCCTACTCCTATATTAATCATCATAGATTTTATATCCTCTAATACTCCTTCATCTTTCTTTACTAAAGCCTCACTAATGAAATTATAAAGACCGCCTCCATCAATCAAAATATTAATCATTCTACTATTAAAGATACCTCTCACAGAAGCTCAACAAGATTTTCACTATAAACATCTCCCTTTGCCTCCTTCTTCTTCTCTTTCCATTGAAGTTATTTGTTACTTTTTTCTACTCTTAGCTCTCAGCCTTTACTTGATAACTTTTCAGTTTCCTAGTCTACACTTTCTCCATTAGTTATTTCCTTTCTTCCTTTTACAAGCATCCTACCTTCTCAGTTAACTGTTTCCTATTAAGCCATCACCCTCCATAACACCATTAACTGGTGCTTCATGTATCCTTCTTATCACTATTGTTCTACCTTACCTATACAGTGTCCCTTCTTCATTAGTGAACTTCCTCTTATTATCCTTCAATACATTCTTTTACCCTTCATTCCTTATCCATGTTAGGGATTTTAGAGCCTTCCCACCTTTGTTAAACCATCAAAACACTCTTTATATTCTTGTTTCTTTTGTCCTTGATATGAAATAATCCACTATTTTTATCACCATCCTTTAAGCAAATCACCTAGCATCTTTGTTTCTACAATAGGTGATTGATGTTTATAGCTTGTATAAAGTTCTTTAGGGCTTTCTTTTCCTATATCAGAGCATCTGAGTTGTCAAATTGTTGATAGAGTTAGGCACTCTTGAGTCTATCTTTCGTATTTATTAGGTGTTGATATATGTTATTGATCCTTGAAGCATTTAACATCTTTAGCTCCCTCTTTACATTGGAAAGATTCTTAACAAAAGTATAAAGTTTATGACCCCAAATCTCCATTCTTATTCCTCTCATTACTGTTTCCTTACAACCATCCATATATGTAAGGTAATTATTAAAATGAAATGAAGAGCTTCTTTTGGAAGCATTACTCTTTATGTGTATCAAAATAAGAGAATGGTATAAGAATAAGGGCTTATTAAAGAAAGCCTTACATTTAAGAAAAGTTGGTAGCCAGCCCTCATTGACTAAGACCTTATCCAACTTTTTCCTTAGGAACCATTTATCTTTTGGTTTATTGTATCATGTATAGAAATTCCCTTCCATTTTAAGATCTATTACCTTTATTTTAACTACATAATCCTTGGCATCATTTAAGTTATTCTTGATGCAATTGTTCCCTTCAACTTAGAGTATATAGTTAAAGTCTCTGAAGTTAAGCATAGAAGCAATGTTGGTTCAAGTATAAACCTTTAAGCTTGGACTAGAGATGGTTTCTTTAGAAAGAATAATTGTGAGCATAGATAAAGCTTACTTAGACCTCATATTGCTCTTGTAACAATATTATTTTTAAATTTATTGGTTGATATGAGGTCTTACATTGAACTATCTCTACCTTTCATTCATCATATACCGTAATTATTCTACCATAGGTATGATCTTGGTTATTGGTTAACCATTTCCAGTTCCCTCCCAGTAATCTCAATTACTTGCAGTTCTCTTCTCGTAAATTTGTTTCTAAAATACCAATAGTATAAGTTTCATGCTCCAAGATAAAGTTCCTTATAGCTAACTAATTTGAGGGGTAGTTAATCCATTTCATATCCTATGAAATAATCATCTATATGGTGAAGGAATATTTTGCTTCTTTTCCTCCCTGATCTGTTTCAATTCATGTTTTGAAAATGGTTAAACTCAATTAGATTTTGTTCTTCTAATAGTTCCTTCCCTTTAGTTTTCTTTAAGGTGGTTAGAGCTAAGGGATAGAGTACATCTTTTCTTCATTAAGGCCTAACCTATACCCTTTTCTCTTAATTCCAATTCCTGAAGATAGTTATTAGGTTTTACCTCTTCTCCTCTATTATCCCCAGTGATTCTATGTTATGATTTGGTAAGGGAAATGGAATAACTAATTTATCATAGGAGTTTGAGGGGTTCTTTATAGCCTTAGTTGTGTGGTTCATCATTGGTATACTAGTTGATTAACTTACTCTCAGTCTAGTACATATGCCTCAGTAGTGGTTTGTATAAGTTTTTGGTAGTCACCACATTCAAGTATCTTCTTTATTATAATCTAGGTTCTTCTAGGTTAGTTATTGTTTGGTTTTTATACATATTAAACTTGTACTAAAACTCCAAACATCTTATCCCCCTCAGCTAACTCGGTAAGGGAATGTTATTGAGGAGATCAAAAAGGGTGTCAACTAGAACACGAACTAGGGCATAATTGAAGTTGTGGCCTTACTAATACATATCGACTTACCAATATAGCTAGCCAAGTAGCTAAACCCTCTAGTTATCCAATACTCTAGGGACATATTGCAAATGTTTAACTATATTTGCACTTTATTTTGCTCAAGATCTTCCAACTTTAAGCCTACGGTCCATTTTTTGAACAAATAGGGGGCTTATTACTCAAATTTCAGGCCTTGCTTCCATTACCTTTGAGCTTTTGAAGGGATGCCAAATTTGAATAAGGAATACACTATCTTCATGCATTAACACCTTTATTAGCTTGTATTGCTTCCATCATTCTTATTCCTATACGTTCATGACTAGATATGGAGCCCTTTTATGCATAAAGAAATCAATTAGTGCCTTTTCCCATCTTGTTGCGCATTCCTTCAACACTTTAATTGGTGGTGCCACAATATAGCTCTCATCTAAGTTTTTAGTTGGACAATATTGAAGTTTAAGCTTTGGCTTAACTTTTTTGACTTCTTGTTGCCATGTCCTTCAATTATAGGGTTTTCTATGAGTGAATTTGTTTATTTATGGTAGGACTTTAATTTATGTCATGTTTATTATGCTTTGGTGGTTGGGTGTTTTGTGATGATTAATAATAATATAATAACTACATTTTATAAGTTATTACTATTTTCTTTAAGTGAAATTTTTGCATAAGGGATATTATGAAAACATTGGGTATTATTTTCTATTTTCTCATAGAAAGGATTATAGATGGAGTTTCAAATCTACACACTAGGCAACTAATGATTTATTTTTGTAGCCACCAAATTGATACTATTGGTAGTGGCTGTCAATAAGACTTGTTAATCATCACATATTACACTTTCATCTCATGTCTAAGGCTTAAATATAAAGAAATAAATTAAAAGTTGCAACAAACCTTTTATATGTTAAAAGAAAATTGTTTATGATTGTACATCATCAATAGGCATTTTTAGTTTTTTTAGGGCCATTGCAGTCATTATAGGTTCGCCTGATATATAGAGAGAAATATGAAGCCTAAAAAATGATGTCTTTCTTTCTATTGCTATATTTAATTTAGGTCTTATGACCTTAACAAAAGACCCAATTTAATTAAACTATTTAAAGCTCAAATACTTTTGGGGTGCATCGCTTTAAAGTTATTCTTATTTTGGAAATCCCCATTCCAATATGCAAAGTTCTAATGAAATGTTAATCACAAAGTTGAATACCTTAAATATTGACATCACCTTTAAAACATACTTCCTTTTTTCTTTTGGGAAAAAGAAATAGACCTCTCCTGTAGCTTAAAATTTTGAAAAAACTTAATCTTTGAAATTCTCAAAAAAATCTTCTAATTTTCAATTTTCTAGAAAAAAAACTCTTCTCTTAGACTATAATAAAAAATAACAATGAAAAACACTTAGTACGAACACTAAACATGGACCAATCAAATGTCACTAATATGATAAACCAATTTATTTTTTAAACCCGATCTAAACAAATTAAATTTGACTTAAATTAATAATTATAATAAATTATTTGTTTATGTTGGATTTAAGTATTTTGGTTTGAGTTTAAGAGTTGTGGTAAATTGTCATATAAATTACATTTGATTAGTCTATGTCCAATATTCATACTATATGTGGTTTGTCATTTTTTATATGAAATCTAAAAGAAGTGTTTTTTTAAAAGAAAACTGAATATTACAAGGAGTTTTTTGGAGAATTTTAAGGAACAAGAGTTTTTTCTAAAAAAAATTAAAATATAGGAAAGTTTTATATATTTTACCCATTTCTGTTTTATTAGTGACAACTTTTACATTGGGTATGAGATTTCTTATAACCATGTCTTTTTCATAAAAAAGGAAATGGAATTAAATAATAAATATGGAAAGTATTACAAATCAGATGAAGTATGTAGGAGAGTACCCTTAAATCCCTTTTGTTTGCCCCAGAAGGAGCGGGTAGGTTCATTATGTCTGATATTTCATTTACTGAGCCTCATTCTGTTATGGATATGTTCAAGATAAAAAAATCTAGAAGTATAATATAAATCACTCCTAGAAAGTAAGGGTTTAGTAAGAATCAATGGAATGTTGTAGTTAATTGCTCTGGAATTAGAAACCACGAGTGTAGCTTACGCTTTCTCTCTGCCTCTTTGATTAGTATGGACACGACCATGATGAACAAAACCAATGGTCCAAAGGTGAGTCTCGTAGGTGAATGTATCGAAATAAAATAAGATCACAAATTGACATCTTGATATCCTCTCTAATAATATGAAAAAGGACTCAAAAGTGTTTCCAAGAAACTACCCATTTTTGGTAACCTTGCGTATAAGGCAAGTATTAGAGACAAAAAAAACTAGATGAGTAGACAATAGCTTCTTCTCTCTATATTTAGCGAAGAAACTATGCTTGAACTACATTTTTGGTTCGAGTTTTTCAGTAAAATGAGTTCCCTAACTTTAGTGAGGATCATAGATTTCAAATTTTCCTTGAAAGTGTGTTTGTTAGTAAATCGTTAGATATTTATTTCTCTCCATAGAGTGTAGACACAAATTCCCAGTACAATATCGTGTATATGCTCATCTAATTTTATATAGACTTTATGGTTTGATATTATGTGTGTAATATCTAGAAGTGAGTTCCCTAGATCTAACCACAGACATTTTGTAGTGACGTATTCCTACATGTTCTTGTTAAATGAGCATTCAAAGAGAATATGGTTTCTTGATTTCTTATGTATTAAGCACATTGGAGAAGTTTTGTCAATTTGCAAGAAAGGCATTTGATATGTAACTTGTTTTTAATTAGCAACTATAGCATAAAAGAGATTTTTGGTGTTAAAGCCTACTCTATACTATCTTGAACCAGTCTACCTTGTAGCCCCCTTTTCATAACAGATTAATGATGGGTTTTTATTGAGTTTGTGGACTGGCTGATCCTTCTAGAAGAATGTGCCTTACGTGTTTAGATCAAGGAGTACCCTGGTTAGAGATTCCTCAAAAAAGGGGGAATTGCCAGAATCACCGTGTATCAAACTGGTTTGTCATAGCAATATTGGTGCCCTCGAATGGTGAAGAGAATGTATTAGTTGTACTTGACTTAATCAATTACCATAACAAAGTAATATCAATCTCCCATTATTGATTTTGCAAGTAACATCTTGTTGGACCATATCTCGTAGCTGTAGAAGCTGATTAAGGAAGTGTGAGTATGATGTATTTTTCTTGATTTCTCATATGCATTTGCCCTGTAGGAAGTAAGAGAGTAGACATTTAATCCAAAGAGATTTTTTGTCCACTAATATCCACTAGAACCTCTTGAGAACGAATGTTTCATTTGTGATTTTGATGGAGAAAATATTAAGTTCACCTTCTTCTTTTGCGTAACATAGATTAGTTCATTTTATTTTAGTAGCTCTATGATTGCCATCTGCTATAAAAATTTCTTGAGAGTCCTTTCAATCGATTTAATGATGCTCTAGGATAGGAAAATGAGGGAGCTCCAATAGATATGTAGTGATTTGAGCATATATTTGATAAGTTGCAACTTACCTGTATAGGAAAGGGATTTATTCACCCAAGACGTAATTATCTTTTGGATCGTTTCTATTTGAGGAATGCATTTCAAGTGGTTAAGTCTCTTTGTAGACACTGGTCGGCCAAGATACAAGAGTGAAGGGCATTTAAGTTGCATTCCCATTGCATCAGTTATTTGAGGTTCCAATATGTTGGCACTTTTGGAGAGAAGGAAGTGACTTTTGTGCAGAATAATCTACAGACCTGAAATCCATTTGAATATTTCAAGAACTCTCAAATACCTAAGGATGGAATCCATATTTTCCTTGCAAAATAAAGTAGATTATTTGCAAAGCATAGGTTAGTTAAACCAATCTTCTTATATTTTGTGTGGTGTTTCAATTTGGAGTTGTTGAGCCCTTTTAGCTTGATGATTGCTTTAATATTTTCCATGCAAAAAATAAAAAGATAGGGGGATAGGGGATCCCCTTGTCTGATACCCCTAGCTGCTTTAAAGAACATAGAAGGGTTGCCATTAATCACACATCAAATGTGGCAGATGAGATGCATTCTTTAAGCTAGATGATGAACTTAATTGGAAACCCATAAGTTGTGGGCATTTTCTATAAGAATTTCTAGCAAATGTTATCAAAGGCCTTGTGAAAGTCAATTTTCATTATGCAATTAGGAGAGCTATAGATAGTTGTAGTTTGCATAATGTTTTAGTAGGCATTTTAGTATATTTTTAGTTGTTAATCAATTGATTCATGCATGTTTAGGTTTAGAATTGTATTAGTTGGTTAGATATTTGTATTTTGAGTGCTATGTGGGTTAGACCATGCTATTGAGCTTTAATTTTGTGTGTTCGAGGTACTTTAATGTGTTTGTTAGTGTTTAAGATCATATATCGAAGAATGGAGATGATTTGGAGGAAGTCCAACGGAGGACCCGGGGCCATAATCGTGACAGAAGTTGATTTTAATAGGCCACGATCGTAGCCTGTGCGATCACAGACACAAATTGATCTCTCGAATTTAATTTTTTGCGGGTTATTTCAAACTTTTGGGCCCGGTTAAAACCTAGTTTTTACTCCAATTAGTAAAGGACTATAGAAGACAAGAGAAATGACTTAAGAGAGAACGCCTCCATTTTCCACTTTAGGAAAAGCTAAAGAAGAGGAAGAAGGAAGAGAGAGAACGTGGATATTCTACTGCTGCTTCAACCTCTAGTCCTGCCAAGTTATCTTTTCTTCTCCATCTTGTATTCGTTCATTTGATTTATAAGATGGAATTGATGATGAACCTTAGTTTAAGGATGTTCTAACCTCATTTAGGAATTTATACTTGATTTAATGTTAATATAGTTGCTTTTATTGTTATGATGCTAGGTGTTGTGATTATTTATTGTAATTTCATGCTTCGGTAATAAATTGAGAGAGTGAATAAAGTGCAAAATGATTAAGTTGGTTAATGAGAGTTAAATGATCTAATAGAATACATAAATAATTAAATCAGTAATTATATGAAGAGATATCTCATGTAAGGACCCGATTGTTTATTGGAACGCTTAAGAACTAATTAGTTTGTGAGTTGTTTTGTTAATCAAGAGATTACATTTTCAGTAACTCAACTTAATTAGGGTTTATAATTTAGGGCTTAATGATTACAACTCGAGAGAAACTAATCCACCCTTCAAAAGTCTAGGATGACACCCCATTAACACAAAAGTGATTAAGTTAGCATTGATAATATGATAAATCCCATTTCTTATAATTTGTTAATATTCCTTGTTTGAATTTCAATTATTAATTGGTGGTGCTCAATTACATTTCTTGTATTAATTTAGAATTCTCATTTCAATCACTCCATAATCGATTGTTTACTTTTTGGTTTACTTTTTGTTTTCATTTTAATCACACTTTTAGGCCTTAGACATATTGGGATTCGATTAGTTCACTAATTCCTTATGGGATCGACACCTCATATACTACGCTACAACCTGTGCACTTACAGAATATTGAGGGTTTTATAAGATTAAAATTTTTTCAACAAGTTTTTGGCACTATTGTTAGTGAATTAGTTTAGGACTTTTAGAATCCCTTTGTTTTAAGGAATTATTAACCTTTCTTATGATTATGATACCTAATCATGAGAAATTTAAAAAAAAAGAAAGAGAAGGAAGTTTGGGCACAAAATAGAAAAACACATAAATTTGGACATCACAAGGCAACTATGAGGATAATCAAAAGATAGCTATGATGGAAACGTCCAACTCCTTAATTACCAACCATAAGCCCTTATAGTTGACATATCCAAAGAGCTTTACAATACCTTGTGTAGTTGGTAATTTAAAGATTTCAAAATATTTATGCGACTTAAACACAAGTATAAACCTTATGTCTTTGTGGATTTTTAGGAAAATAGGGCTAAGAGATGTGAAGCCAACATTTATGCATATTCAATTAGTAGATCAATTGATAAAGAAACCTTTTTGGCATGGTGGAAGATGTACATATAAAAGGGACATGTTTATCATTCCTGTGGAATTTTTAGAATTTGATGAGGATCAAAATTGTCTGCTAATTTTTGGTATACTATTTTTGACCACTGGAAAATCTTTATTAGATGTCCATAAAGACAACCTCATCCTCTAGATTGGAGATGATCAAGTGAAATTTAACATGAATAAGGTATTAAAGAATCCAAAGGAGGGTAGCTCATTCAAGAGAATTGATAAAGTCAAAACTTTAAAGGATCAAGAGGAAGAAGAACATATTACAATAGACATAAAGGTTGAAACATATAAGGAAGTCTCTGTTCAAAAAGCTAAAAAAGAAAAAAAATGAAGAACAGAGGTTACGAGACATAAAGTTTGAAAAAGATAAGAAAGTCTCTATTTATGAAGTGAAAGAAGAAGAGGTGACAGGGGTGACTAAGGAAGAATAAGAATAGCTCACCCTTTTACAAGCTAAACTGTTAGATTCAATAGAAGATACAAGGAGTTTTGTTATTCCTTATTTTATTGACAATTTGTTAGTAAAAAAGACATTACTGAACTTAATTGGTTTTCTTAATTTTATTAATATTGTTCTTTTGATTATCTTCCAATATATAGCTTATTTACAAGCTACGAAGTTGAAATTGGGCAATAAGGGTGGAAGTAAGCCACTCATAATTGATCCTGGCTAAGTTTTAAAGGATGCAAGGTCAAGCTAATGATCATAACTTAGTAAGTTTGATAGTTAGATTGAAATTGTTGTATAGTTAGATTTGTTTTAAATTCTAAAAATAAGTTTTGTAATGATGTGGAATGGTTTGGATTGCCAACTCTCTTATTCCTTTAAAAACAATTTTAAAATAAGGCAGCAATTTTAGGCATCAAGAGTAGTTAGTTTCAGACTCCAATGCCATCACCACCTTAATCACCATGATGGGTCTTTATGCTCTAACCCTTATCTTTTTATTTATGCCTTTATTTTGTTCTTATATTTTCGTATTATTTTATTTTGGTTCCCACCTTGTATGTTATTTGTCCTTCTCACATTGAGGACAATGTGTAGTCTAAATGTGGGGAGAGTTGCCTTATGTGCATTGTACGCTTTTATTTTGAGTGTGAATTTTGCATATTATATGTTAGTTTTGTTTAGATTTGCATGACGTGACTTGTGTCAATATGTCAATGACAAGGATTTAACATAATCGAATTAGTTTTAAACATAGTCTTTTAGGTTGCTAAGATTTATTAGCTTGTGAAATTAGTGTCCTAGGTTACTTTGGTTAAATATGCATGTTAATTAGGATATCATAGTTCGTTCACCCTAGAAATTTGACACATTCATTTATAATTTTAGGAAATAAGTAGACTTGTTAGTATCCTTTCATGAGAATAATTAGTTAAAGAAATGAGGTAGGTAAGAAAATATATTTTTTAAAAAAGCTTGTGTTTTTGTTTAATAAAAAATTATTTTATTGACCCTTTTTTAAAACAAATTGGTTGTGAATAGAGTTAGTAGCCAGTTGAGAATGTGATATAGTTGAGTAACTAGGGGACATTCATCACAAATGTTTACCTTCTCGTCAAAAGGCTATAATGACATTCCAACCAAGTTGTTTAATAAAAACATGACCTATTTAAGTAATCGGGGGACATTCATCAAAAATATTTGCCTTCTTGCCAAAATGCTAGGTTCATGTTAATGAAAATAAGAAAAATAGTGCGTATTTTAATAAATCCTACTGATCTTGTGTTAGCGATCTAGAAGGGGGGGGGTTGAATAGATCTTTAAGCTTTTTGAAATTTTCTACAATAAAATCAGAAGTTAATTCACACAAAAACAATTTAAACAAATTTAAATGAAAAGAGTAGGGAAGAAGATCAAACACTGTTTTTATA
>JANPWT010000006.1:29837478-29855321 GCA_024678245.1 Erythroxylum densum
GATTGTAGTAGAAGTTCAGAACTTTCTAAGGGTATATCATTTGTCTCATTTGGAGTTAGGGTTAAAAAGTTATGAGGATAAGAACACATTCAGTCACTGTTCATTTAGCTATATTACTGTTACATTGGCCTTTAATGAGCAGTGTCCTTTGAGTGGCTTTTTACCTTGATTAATGATGAAATTAGCTTTTGCATCCTTCATGAGATTTGTGGTTTATCTTGTTATCTTTCCATGAAGGTATAATATGCACATATTGGAGCTAGAAATAAGAAGTTATGAGTCTTGAAAGGTGATAGTGTCAAGTAGTTTTGAAGTAGGATGAAGGTTTGAAGTTTGAGAAATTTCATGTCCGTTAAACGGACATGAATGTCCGTTAAACGGACAGCCACGGGTGTTAAAACACCCCTTAGCCTGCTCATGTCCATTAGATGGACTTGCATGTCCGTTTAACGGACATTCGCATAGCATTCAGGACACTTTCACCCGAATGTGTCCGTTAAATGGACATGTGTGTCCGTTTAACGGACAGCTACGGGACAAATGGTGTTTTGGACATTGTTAGAAGCCAAATCTCGTTTTGTGGTCTTCATGAGAGTTGTAGATCTAGATGTCTACTTTCAAATGGTGAAAAAACGAATACAATCCGACATCTATATTAAAAGTTATGAGAATCGCGGCAAAAGAGTTTCATTTTGATTTTGGAAGTGAACATAGTCTATTGTTTTGAGCATAAATCCCTCATCTGACCTCCAATTTAGGTGAGACTTGAACCATTGGATTTATAAGACATGTATCTTTCTTAATACAAAAATTGGTATCATTTGGAGTCAAATTGAAGAAGTTTGCATTAAAAAAAGTGAGAGGTCTGTTGAGAGAGCATGTTACAGGTATGAACACTTTTGGGTATTTGAAGCATATCTTGAGTTATATAACTCTGATTAAGGTAATTCTTGCCTCTATGCGAACGTGAAGCTTTAAGCTATATTTGATATGAACAAGTCAATATGTGATTTTGATGTTTAGGTAGCGTGCGCTCATCATTTTTATGGAACAGCAGCATATAGCACTGCAATGTAACAAGCACAAGGTTTCAGGACTACGGAAGTTAGGCTCTGGGAACGGGGTCCGACATTCTGTGGTATCAGATCAAGAGTGATAGTGTTAAGTCTAAGCAGTTGGGTCTCGGATCCAACATGTATAATCTATTGTATCCTAGACTTATGATGAAAGAATCAAATCTCTTATACAAACACCTTGGCGCCTGCTTGAGTCCGTGTAGAGATTTGTTTAACCTACAAACCAATTTCTCTTTTCCTTTTTCTTTAAAGCCTTCTGGTTGGAACATATAAATCTCTTCTTAAAGATCACCATGAAGAAAAGCTGTCTTTACATCTAGCTGTTCTAGATGTAAATCAAGCACTGCTGATAATGCCAGAACTATACAAATGGTAGTTAATCGAACCACAGGTGAGAATATTTCATTGAAATCAATACCTTCTTTTTAAACATATCCTTTGACCACCAATCTTGCCCGATACCTCTCCAACTAGTCATCACAATTTCTTTTGATTTTGAACACCCATTTGTTGCTAATGGGTTTCCTCCCTGATGATAGCTGTAAAAGATTCCAAGTCTGATTCTTATGCAGAGCTTCGATCTCCTCCTGTATTGCTGCTATCCACTAATACGCATCTGAACCGCCTACTGCCTCATGGAAGGTTGATGGTTCTCCGTCTTTAGTGAGTAGACAGTATGCTACATTGCTATCCATAATATAATCAAAATGCCAACTAGGAGCTTCCCTTGTGCTAGTTGGTCGTCTGATTTTATCAAATTCAACATCAGATCGTCTGATTTCATCGACTTTTGCATCATATCGTCTGATTTCATCGACTTCTACCTCATTCTCCACAGGATTCTGATCCAACACTATTTCAAAAATATGTTCATTCACTTGTATCACCGTAATATCTGACCCTGACGTACCTGCATTTTCACTACAGCGCTTATCTTCTATGAAGATGACATCCCTGCTGATAACAACCTTGCGGGTAGTGGGATCCCACAAGCGATACCCCTTTACACCATTAGCATAGCCTACGAAAATACATTTCCTAGACTTCAAATCCAACTTTGAAACATCCTGGGCATGGTACATCACATATGCAGGACTTCCAAAAACATAAAGGTTATAATAATCTACTAGTTTACCTGTCCACAACTCCATCGGTGTCCTCAAATCAATTATCGTTAACGGATACTTCGCTCCTCCTAATGACACAATCGGTGCTTGCCATACATCAAAGTGAACCAATTTTAGAATATTTGTGCTTCTAGAGCTCGATGTGTTGAACTTCAACCAATGCTGCTTGCTTGTTACGCATTGCTCACAAAATGGTAATGAAACCTTTATGAGCCCAAGAAGTAGTTTCTGGTCCACAAGAATCTTCATTCCTTGCTCCGACATATAACCAAGTTTCCTGTGCCATATCATCGAAGACCTCTCATTGTTACTTAAGGCAGCTAAAGCTTCTCCATCCACCAAAGTCTCTCCCTTTACCATGTACAAGTTGGCAGCTATCTTCTTTGCTTCATTATCACTAGCGCTCCACGAACTATTTTCATGATTCCCCTTTCACACTCCATCTTACAACCGAGGTCGTCCAATTGTCCCAACGATAATAAATTCTTCCGAATTCTCTCAACATGTCGTACCTGTTGAATGGTACGAACAGTTCCATCATACATCTTCATCTTAATAGATCCAATTCCAACAACATTCATGGCCTGATCACTGCAGCTATATACAACACCTCCTGAGACTGGTTCGTAGTGATAGAACCATTCTTTACGAGGGGTCATGTGATAGTTGCACCAAAATCAACAACAACACATCCTGCATCATCCTCTTACCATTTTGTGTTGTTGATACTTCACAAGTCAAGGCGTTATCGTTGTCTGATATGCTTGCAACATTTCCTTGAGGGTCGGCAACTCTTCCCTGAGGACCAAAACTTTATTTCAGGTTCCATCAATCTTTCTTGTAGTGACATTTCTTGCCATAATTATGGCACTTAAAATTTTGCTTACTCCGAGATTTTGATCTACCGTGTTGTTGACTCCCACTGAGACCACGTTCCATCGATCTACCTCTCGTCACTGCCAATGCCTCTACTTGCTATGAAGATCCCTCCCTATTCTTTTGCCGCTTTTCCTCATTAATGATTGCAACTAGAATATTGTCAAAGTTCAAACTTTCCACAGGCAAGTTGGCCGTTAAGTTTATGGTGAGTTGATCGTATGAATCTGGTAAACTCTGAAGTAGAATTCCAGCTCGTTCACTCGTCCCTATCTCACAATCCATGTTTTTGAGTTGTGAATATATTGACGTGCTCGGTCACTGTCGAAGATTATGACATCTGCAAAGTGTACAACCTCCTCTTGAGAAATATTCTATTGTGTAAGGACTTTACCTCGTATATGCTTGTAAGATAATCTCAAATTTCTTTGGCTATCTTATTTTCCTCTATACTTGACAATATCTCATCTGTCAATCTGAGATGTAAATTTGTCGTTGCGTTTGCATCCATTTCTTCCCATTTTTTATCGGTGATATTATCTGGCCTTTTGACAATTGCTGCGAGACACTTATCTTTCACCAAAATAGCCCTCATTATCATCTTTTAAATCGAGAAATTTTCACTGTTAAATTTATCCACCTTATATTCTTTTTTCACTTTTGACATTCTGCCGAAAAGCTCCTCCTATAATGTCACATAAGTCGACCCCACACGTAAATAGTAACCTCATGGGCCTCACACGAAATGAGCCTCACAAATGATGACACTAAACAATTTAGGAATATCAAGTGGTTTGCATCTTCCAAAGAATCCAACCTTTTATGCCAAGAGTAAACATATTCGAATTCAATACCACTTCATTCGTTACGAAGTGGAGGAATGGACGATTACTGTGAAAAAGATCAACACGAAGCAGAATGTGACAGGTTTTTTGATTAAGGTTGTCAGCATAGATAAGTTCATATGGTGGCGTTCCTCTTGTGACCTAATAGAGGCATAAACAGTATGAAATCGAGAGAGAAAGAATGACGAAGATTTCAAGTGGGAGAATGTGAAAACACTCATCCCACATCAGTAGGATGAGAATATAAGAGGAGGACATAAGCCTATAAAAAAGGGCTATCCCATCCTCCTTCAATATACCAAAAACATAAATCCACTTTCATAGTTAAATTTCTTCTCTCTCGGTTTTTACCCTATTGGAATTTTGCCACGTAAATTTCTTGTGTACTGTAATTTCTTCCTATTTTTTATATATTTTTCTTTTTCCATGTTTTCTTTTCTAACAGATTGGTTGGTTTTCTAAAAGTCATGGACCTTTTCCGAAGATTTTGTGAGCTGCTGATATAGAGAAGTTGAAGAGAACAAGATTAGCTTCTGTCTGGAGATCGTCTGTCAGCCCCCTAATTTTCCATAGGTTGTTAGCCCATCTAGCTATTAATGCGAAGGCTGGTCGTTGATCAAAAAAAAAAAAAAAACCACTGTGGATTTCCAGCTGCTTGCACCTTCTTGTAGAACTTCAAGGTCAGGACATAAGCTTCCCGTCCATTTCTAAGAGTGGTTTGAAGGTTAAGTTCGAAGGGAATGACTCACCAACAACTTGTTTCCATGTTTTTTTTTTGGCGATGGTGCAGCAAGGGATGGCGTGGAAGAAGATGGTGATGTGTGGGATGGCAAGGGCGGGAATTCAGCTAGGTCTTAGGGGGCTGAATCTGACATTGTTTAGAGTATGGTCTAATAATAGCAAGAAGCAGCTTTGAAGAGAGTGGATCAGAGGAAGGTTGGTTTTAAAACGGTATTAAAAGCATCGGGCAAGTTTGATGAGGGGGAAAGGACTAGGATACCCCTGGTGAGCCAAAAACAGAAGTAAGAATGAACAAAAGCCAACGGGAAGGATGAGAAGGTGAGCAAATGTGAGAGTTGAAGGAGAGTGAAGGTGAAGAGGAGAAGAAGAAATGCATACCTGATCTGCACCTAGAGAGAGGGAGGAAAGTCTCTGTCTAACCCATTCCATGATGAGCCACGATCTTGCTACACTGGTACACTTATATACAACCGGCGTCTTGACTGTTACATTATATTCTCGCGGTGGTTTTTCTTTCATCTCCTTTTTGGGTTTTTGTTTGTTGGGTTATGGAATCTCATTGATTTCTCTATTGTTACGGTTGAGCAGTTTCTGTTGATATTAGATCTATAGCCAAGTCCGGAAACTCGGCTAACATTTAAAATTGTGAAGGGCTTGCATTATTTTTTAGTAGTTTTATCAAAGATGATCGGTGCATTGTTTTGGAGGACCTGAAATCCCATATCGAAGAAACGAACTCCATTCCCACTGTTGTCTGTATGTAGCTTGTCGGTACCTGAGGACATAAAACTAACAATTTCTTTATGTGAACTTAAAATCATGTCTTTATTTTATGCGATTTTACTCGCATCATATTGTCTTTCCAAGAAGGGAATGATAAGAATGGGTATTAATAAGGTGGGATGATAAATGGATCCCAGCAAGTTACGTCATAGCATTAAAATGATGTTATTTTAAAGTCTCAAGTTCACCCTCTAAGTTCAACCTTAACATAAAACTTAATCAATCTAATCGTGACCCATTAATTTTGGACCAAACCAAATTAATTTTTTTAAAAAATGATACCAATCCCACTAGTAAATATTATTTCCTTTTCGTTCATTGATAGTGTAGACATAGTTCTTTAGCTACAATGGTTTCGATTCAAACTATGATGAAACAATGTTGACTTTGTAGTTAAATTCCGGGTTGTTGCAGGTTCACAATAACTGCTACCATTAGTTAACAAATTGCAACAGAATGTACCAAAAAGTTTACTAAAACCCACATCCGAAGATTTCTTATTGGATTTTCAAATTCTGTCTCAAAAGAATACTTGTAGTCTCAGTAATTAATCGCAACATTATAAGTATTGCAATACTGCAAAATAACATTAGCAACAGTAGAAATTTCTTTTAGATATATGCTTCCTCTCTAGACAACCTTTTCTTTCACCACATTCACAACACAATTTGGTGATGAATGTTTTATACTTGAATGACTGGTGAATTAGGATAAAACTCGGTCTAAGATTTAATCCTCGAAGACTCGCCAACAGCATTCTCCATTCTTGTGTACCACTGTCCTATTCGAGTGTGCTCCACCATATCTCTACCGGATTTTAAATGGCGGATCGGTCTCAGAACTCCAAATACAGCAAGATCAGCTAAATTTGGCTTTGATCCCCCTATAACAATAGAAAAAAAAATTAACAATTTGAATCCCTCGACAATCTCTTAAAGATTTTTTTGACTGTTTAGTTCACTTCAAGGATCAAGCTTAACTCCAGACTTCAGAATTATTTGTGACCTTCAGCTCTGAACTCTGACTCAAGAAATAACACAAATAGGAACAAGGTCATCTATTGCGAAGTTTCCCATTTATGTTCAAAATTGGCCATATTTGTGGTCCCAAACTACAATCCTACGAAAGATAGGAAAACATATCAAAATTTAGTTTCCTCACCATCTGCGGAGTATTACAATTAACAAATCCTAAAAACTTCTAAATAAATGGAAGATCATACAACTTGCTTCATTTAGCATTGAACGTCCCAAACGTTGAAAATTAATGTCTGTCATAAAGATGAAGGAACTTTGTTTCAAAAGTCATTTCATCCAAATCCAAAAGTGCAACAACCAATATATTTTATATCCAAACTATAAACATAAGCCTGGTTGGAAAGCATATCATATTATTAATCAAGCAATCATATCAAACTTCACTTATTTAATGAAATCTATGTATAATCAATATGTTTAGGGCATACCGAGAAACTGCCGCCCATCCAGAGCATCCACCCATGTTTCTGCAGCTTCATACAATGCAGCACGTTCATCAGTGATGTTATATTTCTTCTTCAACTTTTTGGACACGATATACATTGCTACAGCTCCAGCATACTTTACTGTCATTTTCTCAGTGAAGCTAAAGTTGCCTGCATTTGTAATCAATATCATTATCCTTGCCAAAATAAGACGCAATTATACAACAAAGTCAAAATTTCAACAAAGTGTAGAATGTAAAAGTAAAATCCCATAGTCAAAATCCACCACTTGAGAAGGGTAACCAATCTCTAAGTGGAGGCATATGAGAAAAAAATCATTGTAACACAAAATCTTTAAAAACAGATCTAAATTGGTGGAGACTGATTATTTCAATGTATCCTGAGTAATCAATACCACATATGGTTTAAATCTCAAAATACTCCCAAATTGTCAAAATCTAAATGCAAATTGAAATTAATTTACTGCAGCATATGGAACAAGTTAAGTTTGATGCAAACAAATATGACATCAAAACAGAACACAACTCTAAGGCTGAAAACTTATTAATGCTAAAGTGTCTCTCAACTCATCGAGCTTATATGACAATCAAGAAACCAGCCATAAAGATGTGTCATTGAGATCAGGTCCAGTGGAAAGATGCACTAAAACTTTGTGCTGTCGTTCAGCAGGACATGAACAAGCTTTGAAATAAAAGAACTATCTTCCTAACATTATTTGAATACAAATAGAAAAAGTCACTGGGAAATCCAGAACAAGAGCTTGTCCAGAAACATTCAGTAGATAGGGTTTGCTTAGTAGGAGAAGACTGAATCACAACATACTGACTATTGATCAATGATTAGCTTACCATTGCTTGTGATATAGTCAAAAGATTCAAGCGCCTCAGAAGTATTGCGGTATATGTTTGGAGATAAGACATGTACCAAGTGATTATCAACCCACCTATATCATGAACCCATAAGCAGAAAAGCAAAAGTTAGGGTTGAGTCAACAAAGCCCTTCCCAGTCTTGGCCAAGAAGATGTGGATAGGAGGCCAATAGCCCAATCTTCTATGGTATAAGCTTTATGGAAAAATCAACAAGAGAAACTTGAAAGTTAAACCTTACATCAAGTAATGGCGGCATAAACTTGTCTAAGCTTGGCAGAAGCAGGAACAGCAGAACATCAAATTTATTACACATCACAGCTACAAGTCTTGACAACGATGCATTATAAGCATATCTTGTGACCCCCACTTAGATTATATTGCATGCTAAATAGGCATTAGTGTATATTTCATAGCGCACTATCACGAATATTGTCCATACAATAAATCTCAACATAATGTAAGTAACTACGATAGAAGATTCTGATTCACTATGACATGCAGTCAAATTGAAGTTTTTACGTATTAAATAAATGGTGGATGTTGAAGCCAGTAGTCAAATCTTGATTGAAGATCAGTACTCCCATACAAAAGAGAGATGATGAAAAGTATAAGTTGATAGTAGCCAGATATCAATACCAAATGTCATTATAATAAGATCACAAACAGGAAAAACAAGTGAATAATATCGTTTAAGATCATATTATTCAGATATTCAAAACATGTGTCAGTTGAAAGTGAGAGGAACATAATTTATCTCTTGCAATATAATAGTAAGGGTAAAAGACACTGATACTCACTTTAAAAAAACTCCCTAATCTTCAAAATTCTTGGAAAAAAATTCCTCTTGATTTTCAATTTTTCAAAAAACTCCTTTTAAACTTTGGTTAAAAATTAATGATGAAATATATGTAGCATAAATATCAAACGTGGACTAACTAAATGTCAATAATATGATAAATTCACTCAGGTCTTAAACTCAAACCAAACCAATTAAACTAGATTTAAATTAATAATTTAAGATAATTATAATAAATTATTAATTTAGATCAAGTTTAATTAAATTTGGCTCAAATTTAAGAGTTAGGTTATAGCGTCATATAATTAGCAATTGATTAATCCACGTGTAATATTCATACGAGAAGTGTTTTATTATTTTTAACCAAAGTCTAAAAAATATTTTTTCTAGGAATCAAAAATCACAAAGAATTTTTTCAAGAATTTAAAAATTAAAATTTTTTAAAAAAATTTTACATCACTGGAGAGTTCCATTTTTTTACTCGTACCATTATTATTCTAGATTACTAAGAGAACACCTTAAGGCATTAAAATTCTAAAAAAAGACTTGTATCAAGAGTTTGTCAAGTTATTTTGTAGAAACTGTTATGTCACTTATTGTTATACGCGTGACAAAATCTATGTGACAGTTTCGACTTGATTTTAATACTATTTTTTGTTAAAATAACTTAATTTAGAGTTTATGATATGACAAGGTCTTTTTAGGTAATTTAAAATAATAATTATTTTGTAACGAGTAAAATAACATGGGAGATTTATATCTTTTGCAGTAATAGGAAATACCACCCAAACCAAGTAGTTCCTCTCCGTGCATAATTTCATACAAGTCGAATGTAAATAAGCAAGAGGTAATTGCAAATTCCTTAACTAAATTCGCAACAATAATTGTTAGAGAGGAATAACTTATTTTAATATATGATTTTATAGTGAATGGGATACATATATATATATACTACCTATTCAATGTTTAATTAGGTAAGAAATTAAATGGCATCCCTATAATCATGCTTGTAACATATGGAATCCTTGTAATTAAGCTTGTAATCTAATTTATTTATAGTTATAGGTACACTTTATAACACTCCTCAAGTTGGAGCATGGATATTAATCATGTCCAGCTTGTTACAAATGTAATTGACTCAAACTCTATTTAGAGCCTTTGTGAATATAACTCCAAGTTAATCTCCATTGTTCACATACCTTGTAGATATTAAGTTTTGTTGTACTTTTTCAAGAACAATGTGCAATCAATCTCAATATGTTATAACTAGTTCCTGAAACATAGGATTCAAAGTGATATGCAGAGCAGCTTGGTTATCAAACCACAATTTTGTTGATATTAGAGCTTTAAGACCAATTTCAGTTAAGTGTTGATATGTCCATATTATCTCACATGTTGACTATGTCATAGCTCTATGTTGAGATTTTCCACTAGACCTAGACACGACATTTTGCTTCTTGCTTTTTCATGAGGTCAAATTTCCTCCAAAAAAGATATAGTAACTAGTAGTATATTTTTGTTCGATCTTAGAACTTGCCCAATCTGTACCTAAGAAACACTTAATCTGCATACAGTATCCCTTGTCCAGAAGTACCTTTTAAGTAACAGAGGATCTACTTCAAAATAGGCTAATAGCCCAATAATGGATGGCTGAAGAACACGAATTGACTTATCACACTAACAAAATATACAATATTAAGACGAGTTACGAAAAAGTAGTTCAATTTTGCGACCAATTTCCTATATTTCTCAGAATCTTCAAATAAATCTCCATTTCTAGTCAGATGTAAATTAGGAAGCATTGGGGCAATGCAATACGATAAAGTAGTTCAATTTTGCAACCAATTTCCTATATTTCTCAGGATCTTCAAATAAGTCTCCATTTTTAGTGAGTTGTAAATTAGGAAGCATTGGGGCAATGCAAAGGTTAACTCCTAATTTTCCCATTTCTAATAATAAGTTCAAGTACACATTTTCTACGAGACAAGAAGATGCCTTTCTTACTTCTTGTCACATCTATTCCAAAAACAATTTAAAAACCTTTAAACCTTTTGTATGAAATTGACTGTGCAGAAATGACTTTTAAGAATAAAATGCTCACACTATTACTTCTAGTAGTGACAATATCATCCACATATACAAGGAGTATGATGCCAAATACATAACATTTATAGAAGACTGAGTAGTCAAATTTACTCATTCATCCCATTGTTTGACTAAATTTTCCAAACATTTATAGAAGACTGAGTATGTCAAAGAACTTATGGAATATATAAAATTCTTATATTCAAGAAAAGGGAACATTTCTCCCATTTATGAAGTACGTGAGGATTGTTATTATGCTAAACAACAAGATCAATTTCTCCAAGCATACTTTATGAATGTTAAAGAACTATGAAGAACCTTTTATTCCTGATATTATAGTTTTAACAAGTTCAATGGGAACATATGACGATAATGAGCTTTTGATTGGTCTCACACTCAATTTGAGTATAAGTCTCAAATTCTCTCTAGTGTTGAGATGATACAGCAGAAGTAGTTAAGTAGAGATTTAAGGTTAATCTCTGAACCAAATCCAATCATAAAACTTAGGATTTAATCAACAAGAGAAAGACAATTTCTCTAAGAAAAATTTCCCGCAGAAGCTTTTATTAAAGGCAATGTTTTTGGTCTCCCAAACATCTGTTAACCCTCCCTTTTATACCCCTAAAGTGGCACATGAGAGTCCTAATTCTAGGGTGAAAAAGATTGATTGACATCCTTTTCTAAAGCTAACTTATTTCTTTTCCTTGCTGGACAAGAAAACCTGCCTAACTAGGAAAATTAAAATAAAATAAAACAGAAACAAATCTTAGTGGGTATATGACAACATAACCAAATCCTAATAGGTTGAGGACAACATAAACAAATCCTTATGGGTTCAATCCTTTATTATGAGATATCTTCCATACATGATGTCTTTACTCAAATCCTTTGCGTAGATGCCATTGCATTTGTTACTTTTAATATTTAGAATCCTAGTGTTCTTGTAATTCCAAATGATGAATTTGATACTAGGAAGTCATATAAAATAATAATAATAATAAAGGAGGAAAGACGCGGAATTGGGACAATAGAAATCAAGATACAGTAGGAATTATTTGTTGATACTATCATGAGCCGAGCCATACCAAGCACAAGGTCTGGGGAGGTCTAACAGTATATATCCTTATCTCTAACTAATAAAGAGGTTGTTTTTTATACATCCACGTGAAAAAATGAAAAGATTATCGATGAAGGACATAAATTAGAAGGCCTCTACACTTTGAATACCCAAGTGTCCTGACTAACTACTTGTTCAAGTGCCTCAACTCCTTTGAGGATCACTATCAGTTAGGACACCCCTCCTTGTCTCTATTAAAGAATTTCCCTCAGTTTTATAATGTATTTTACTTAGATTGTGAGTCTTTTGAGTTTGCTAAACATCATATTTTGTCTTCAATTCCTTATGTCACCAAAAGAGCTAGTTCCCCTTTGAGTTAGTTCATTCTGATGTTTAGAATCTATGTCTTGTTGCAAAACTGGATTTTGATATTTTATTACCTTTGTTAATGACTTTTCACATGTGACTTGGCTTTATTTAATGACGAATAATTCTGAATTATTTTTTCATTTTACTGCCTTATATGCTGCAATAGAAACCCAGTTTAATGTCTCTATCCACACTTTAAGAAGTGATAATGCCAAATAATATTTCTCCTAATCATTTCAAAACTTCATGACTTAGAATGACATTCTTCCTCAATCCTCATGTGTTATAGAATGTATCTACAAATATAAATAAGCTCATATTACAAGCTTAATAACAAAGATCCATAGGTTACAAGCATGATTATGGGGATCCAATTTAATTTCTTACCTAATTAGACATTGAATAGTTAATATACATATTTGTACCTCATTCATTATAAAATCATCAATTGAAACAAGTTATTCCTCTCTTACATAGTATCAGAGCTTTAGTAGCACTGGAAGGAAGGATTCGAGGCCGGAGAAGGTAATCAAAGGTCAAGGCACAGTTGCATGTGCAATCACACTGACACGTGGGTGGGAGAGCACAATCTTTAGGCAATGTGTGGGAGTCACACATGGAGACCCTGGTTCTTGAACTTCAAGGAAAGGCTTACCAACAAGTAGCACCCCCACTGGTGCTAATGATGAGGTCAGATAGTCACTCAGAACTAGTGGCCCAAAAAGTTTCAACGTCCTACTCTTCTGGGTAGAACTCCAAGCAGAAGAAGATGAAGGAAAAGGAAACAAAAAAAAAAAGATTCTATTCACTAGATAGAACCTTCTGTTATTGTGTAAGTAAAAGAGTAATAACTTGTTTCAACTGGTGATTTACAGTGGATGTGGTACACACATATATACTAAATATTTAATGTTTAATTGGGTAAGACATTAAATGGCATCCTTGTAATTAATTAAGCTTGTTATCTAATCTATTTATAGTTGTAGACACACCATGACAATTTAATGGGTAATGGAGAAGGGTCGCCTTCCATTCCAACTATTAATGTGAGAGCATGATTTCTATCAAACAAAACACTCATTCTTTCTCATCGAGCTACAAACAAATTGATCTCTTTTGATAAAATTGAACTCTATAAAGGAATTATATGTTACATGAGAAAGCGACCATACCTACGCCATTTTGTCTCTTCATCATCAGCATTTGACGTATCATCGTCAGCTTTCTTTGAAAGCACTTTATTGCTTAATTTATCAATGATAACTACAAAAAAAAAAAAAAAAACTACTACTTAATCTTCACGTAAACAAACCTCAAACTGTACCACAATAACTGATTGACAGGCTATGAAATCCTATTGCTGATATCAAATTGTTAAAAAAAAAAGGAAGAGACAATGACAATGCTAACCTGATGAGTCAATAAGTTGTTCACCATCTACCATAAGAATGGGCACCTTCTTATAATCAGACCACTTTATCTCCTTCTTACTGATTGGGTTAACTTCCACCACTTTGTACTTTATGTCATAATAGTCCAGAAATGCTGAGATAATAAAAAAGATTATAAAGAGCTGAACCATAACATGGGGCAAGAAATATTAAATTGGTCACATACACCACAACACATTTTCAATCTTTCATGCCAGATCTATTCAAAAGAAGAAAATACTGGTCAATACTACCCTGTACTTGCTCAATAACAATCATACGTCTTTCATTCAAATAATATCAAAAGTAAATAATGACCTCAATATTATTACAAGTAACACAAACTAATTCGATAAGTTATGATAAAACTTTTACCAACAGGAGTCTAGGGCACATTGCTCATAGTTAGCTCTTTGAAAATGAAAAAGCAAGAAAAAGGAAAGGAATATAGTGTGGGCAGAAATGTGACGTCCAATGTAATAAAAATAGATACTAATATTGCATTGTGAGGTAGATGTCAAAAGCAAAGCAATAAAAATACAAAATATCACTTTCTGTTTGTTTAGACAACAATTTGTTATAAGTTCTCTTTGAAAATTCCAATCCCATACCATGTTTGGTTCAAGTAAAAGATATATTAAATCACAAATCCATCTTCAAAATGCCAAAAATGTATCAAAACTTGCAATGTTACAAAATTGTTCACTAAATACAAATGGATATTTTTCAAAAAACCACGTGTGTTTTGATTTCGGCCATTTGAATTGTCTAAAGAGAATATTCTCCAAATATTCTACTGTCTAAAATTGTCAAAATAATGCAACAATTCAAAGCAAATTCTAACTATTGAACTAAATTGAGGCCTTGGGAAAAACAATGTAACAACATGATCTCTGAGGAACTAATCCTATATATATGAATCGAAGCAATCCTATAAGCATTTTGATTTAATCTAGTAGCACTATAAGAATCAGTAAGCAGTTGATCAACTGACAACCAAATATGGAATCATGATCGTCACTAGAAAACCAAAGAATTCTAAAACTTTAAAGGAGAGAGAGAAAGGGAAAGACCTTTAACTTTATTGCAAAAAGGACATGCCTCATACTGATAAAGAACAACGTCCTTAGGCACAAGCTCCGCCGGAGGAGGCTCCTTGGCGTAGACCTCTTGGGAGAGGAAGGCGGCAGCAGCAACGGAGATAAAAGCTCCTGCGACACCCAGAGAGGCGGTCTGAGCGGAGAGGCGGGAGGTGCCGTAGCTGCGGCCGTGTGAGCTGTCGGTGGAGAAGAGCGCCGACAGGAGAGGTCGGTGATTGACGGCGACGACGGAGGAGGTGGTGGCTCTGCCGTCTAGGTTGGCAGCGAGCGTGCGGGAGAGGACGGAATAAGCAAGTGTGGAGGCTCTTCTCATTGCGTATGAGAGCGAGAGATCTGTAGGAACGGACCAATGTTGTCAAGGTTCTTAGAAAGGGTTTATGGCGGGTTTATTAAGTGATTATGTTTATTTTATGTATAATTAAAAAAATTAGTATACGTGTGTGTGAAATTGTTAATTATTACCTATTATCAGCATTTAAAATTAACATTTTAAGGTTCTGCAAAACAAGACTAATAAAGTAGACGAGCATGATCGTAAGTGAGAGTTTTGTCCTTGCCCACTACGATCGTCAGGAGGGTCGAAAGAGATGTCTGACTTAAACTTTTGTCCTCCGTCGACTTTATAAAGTGAATAGTTGAATCGTCAAGGAATGTGAGTTTTTTTGCTGCAAATGGAGCCGGCCGGAAACCTGAACTAAAACGAAGCACAAACCGGATATTAAAGTACCTAAATTTGGCTGGACTTGACTAATGATTAATTCTATTAAAAATATCTAAATTTGGATTCATGCATTAGCTCATTGCAAACTTACTTAAATGAATTACCATTCTAATTAGAGTTTTTTTTTCGATTCTAGAATCATGATTCATAGCCTTGTTATTCAAAAAAAAAAAAAAAGAGACGGAGTAAGACGAATTTTGTCAAGAAGCCTTCAAATACCTTACCACCTTCGTCTCTACTAATTTGACAACATTAATATCATTCAAAATTTTGTTTATAAGAACTTTATTCTCTATATCTTTATCATTATTATCGTCAATATTATTGTGTCTAAGTTTTTTTATTAATAAAAGTTACCAAGGTAGATTTGTTAACCTTTTTCTTCGTATCTTTGATGATACTTTTAGACCATATAATTGGAACATTTTTATGCATACTCTCAACATTTTGAATCTAATTAGATTAAATATAGTGCACACATCTTTTTCAAAGTGTGTGGCATAACCTTTATCAACTAATTGACCTACGCATAGAATATTTTAATCCAAACTTAGCATAATCAGCATATTAGTAATCAACTTGATACTTGGATATGTTTTGATCGTAATTATTCTCTTTCCTTTCATTTTTATGTAAGCTTCATTTCCTTCTCTTGTTATTGATTGATAATTCTCATTAAGGACCTTGAAAATGGACTCATCATGGGTTATATTGTTAGATTATTTTATGTCCCATGTAATTTATCGTATTGAGTCCTATGAAACGCACCCAAGATAATAGTTATTGGGTATTACCGACTGGATCTCAAATGGGTCACAGACCCTTTTCCTCTCTCTTCTAATTCCAAAGGACAAGTCCTTTGGTAAGGGTATATAAGTTGTAAAAAACTTATGAATTGTTTAAAAAAATTCTGAACCATTAAGGAAAACTCTAAAGCAAGAAGACGAGAGGAAATAAACTATTTCAAAGCAATCAACATTTAATGAAGAAGCGATATGGATACGGATACGCAAATCTTTCGATCCGATAAATGATTAACAAGTTAGTAAGGGACTCTCCTAGCTTAAGTGAGTTCGCGGGTTCGAATCGCTCTCATATATGTAACTATTTAAAATTTGAGGCCAAAGTTTTGCCTCCCGCAAGGGACCTATCAGGCTCAAGCGGGGATTAATCTGAGTGTGGAGGGCTTAAAGGTGCCTTTCCATAATTAGGACCCTCCTAAGACACCTCGTGAGCAATAAAAAAAAAGAGAAGAGATCTAGAACTACGCAATTTTTCCTAATATAAAGTCAATAAATAAATTATATTCGATTGAGTTCGGGTTTTGTATATTCGAATTCTACAACCTGAGCTCAACATAACTGAAGTTGCTCTTAAGTGTAACTAAAATTTAAAGTCGAAAATTTTTTATTTTTAATTTAATAACTAAGTACAACATAATTTAAAATGTTGTCTTATATATTTTTATTTTTTCATAATTTTATTTTTTGAGTTTGGGCCAAGTCTCCTAATTTCAAAACCTTTTTTTTCTATGAAATATCTTAAGAAAGTCTCAATTATAAGAAGACATCTTTAAGCTATCCACAATCAAACTAATTTCAGCTCGAACCGGACAAGTCTCTTGTAAAAGGCAAAGTTCTAACTTTAAGTTTTAAACGGCTGCATATTTAAGGACGATTTGAACCTGCGACTTTATTGGTCTACTTCAAAACAAATCCAACCCCCAAACCAACTTTTTAGACCATATAAATGTATAAATGAGATGAATTGAATAAGAGTTGGAAAAGCATAAATAACAAAGGTGACCACATCCCCTTTCCAGACGCTATCTACACGATGATATTGCCAATACCTCTTTATGTCTTCGTCTTGTTCCCTTTAGTTCTCGTGCTGGACCAGTTCCCTTAAACGTAGTGCTTGTAATAAAGTCGGTACGGTGGTAGCTTAAGGTGGGCATTCTTCATTGTTTAGACCTTAAACCGAGGCAACTTGAGAGGTTGTAGCAAACAGATGTGGCAACTTCAGATCCGCCATTTTTGAAAAGCATATTTGTACATTTTCATCTTCTTGTGAAAATGACGGTGAAAAGTCCCATACGAGCTTCTCTTCTCAGGAGTTTTGGAATCCAATCTAAAGACCATTGTTGCTAAATTCTTGTAAGCCGCTTGGGCAATGAAAGGTTGGAGAATCATTGCAAACTCTTCGCAAGCGTGTAAGATCCGTCGATTACGTGTTGAGTTAATCGTCTGAGTGCATGCAATAACTTGTAAAATAAGCATTTTTCGTAAATTGATTCGCTATCGACTAAATATTTTAATTAATTAGTTATTGATAATAAAAAAATAAATTAAATTAATTGGTAAATAAAATTATAAATAATTTAATTTAATTTAATTTTTTAATTTTGTAATATAATTAAATTAAAAAATTAAAAATGAAACTAAAACTAAAACTAAAACTAAAACTAAACAAACCAGATTACTA
>JANPWT010000006.1:29927219-29943531 GCA_024678245.1 Erythroxylum densum
GCAGTGTGATTTTGGGCTAATCATTATGCATTACAAAAGCAGTGTGATTCTGGGCTAACTTTCATCCAAAAGACTAAGCCTCGGGTGATTGAAACTTAAACAGGTATTCGTATTTGGGCTATTTGTATTCCTACGAAAATCTTGTTCCCTTACAATCTTAACCAAATTCCTGAACAAACAGAGCAAGCAGGCATTTTGCTTCAAACTGAAGAACGACCCTAAAGTGGCATTTGGTATATCCTGATTACTGTACAAATAAGGAAAAATTTATGCTTTTTATAGTGAATGAAGTTTGAACTTTGACAAATTCACTGTTGAGTTTCTGGATTTGCAAGAATTGGACTGCTACCATAGTGGTCTCCCCACGATCACTCTCAAACAGGCCCATCGAAACTTCTTCGTTAAATTTACCTGTCGTCAACCTCAACCATCTACTCAGTCGTTGCTTTACCACTCTTAGTTCGCTCGATTGTCAGCCATTTCTTGTTTCCTCCACCACCACTTTTAGAAGTATTTCCTTTCTTTTGCTGCTCAATGTCCACAAAAGCCTCATTACTGATCCTAGTGTTAACGTAAACTCGAAGCCAGCTTGGCTTCGTAAGAAAGGACCAGCGCTATTTGGCCCTTATGATACTATGCAGAATGGGAATTCAGCACCACTATTTTGACCATTGTCACCTCCACAAGTGATCTGTTTATCAGGGCCATCGGCGGTGGATATTGTTTCTCGTCTGTTTAGACCAATGAGGAAGGATAAGAACAAAAAAGAGGAAGAAGGGTAAAGTGGTGTATAAATGGATGCCCACAAGCCATGTTGCTGAAATATTGCGTTGTGTTGGATAATCAAGGGAATGTGGTTTATGGTTAGTTATTTCATCGTCCTCTTAAGAAATATGGCGGCTTCCCAAGTCAGTGTTTTGACTGCTGAATTCGCCTGGCATATAGTTATCAAGATAAATATTTTTCCTTGCCCTGTCATACTGAAATCCGATGCATGATCTAAATTTAAGTGGATTTTGCTTAGTTCTTCATTCTTGCATCGGAGAGAAGATTAACACTGTGTTGCACAAGATCCTCAATTCATGGCATTCGTGACGAAATCTCGCAGATGGCTATACTTGGCGGTCCGATCATTGGGAAGTCGGGTCTTCTTAATGCATGGGGCAGCGTTATGTCGCTGTAGCCTGTCTACTTTTTGGGGTTGCATGGGCGTGTATGTCCTAAAATTTCAGTTATCTATTCATCAATATCCTTTTGTAAGTAATTTACTCGACTGAAAATGGCCTGTTTTTATTTAGAATGGAAGCGGTCATTACATGTTACATATTATTACAAAAACAATCAGTAACAAGCAGGTGGGCTGATCAGCCATTGGCTACCTCCAGTTTTGGCCAATCTTAGCTCACAATGATAGCAACCAACCTATTCCCCTACTTCAGCCGTAAGAAAGATTCACACTTCATGGAGGGGACCTGTCTCTGGAACTCTCCTCGCACAATTCACACAGGTTCAAGTTGGCTGCACCAAAGACAGGCAACTCCCCCCTGTATCACCAACTTGCTGAGAGATGTATGTTTCATCACGCATCAGGGGATATGCCTGTATACGCATAATTGTGTCTGCAGGGGAATATATTTGCTGTTACCGAGTACAGAGAATCAACTTAGCACCTCACGAAGTTCATTGACAAGTTGCAAACGGTTTGATGGCTCAACCTGCATCGAATTGTGAACTGTTGTTATATATGATTCAGATAATGACAGACAAGTATCACCTTAAAGGCAAAGCAAAGATCATGACCATTTACCTTGCTTAAAAGGGCAGCCAGACCTTGAGGTAGAGCCTTCAAGTCTGCAGCAGATTCACCAATACTTCTGAGTTGAAGCAATACCTTCTGGACCCGCAATTCCTGTAGCTTTTCTTCATAGTTTCCCGAATCTTCTTTCCATGCAAAGAAAGCCTCGTCGTCCATCCAAGCTGCTTCTCTGCTACTGGCAACACCGGAGCTCAAGAACCATGTTCTCATCAACTCTAGTGCAGATTTGTGAGAGTTGGTCACCAGATGCATCTTTGATAATCTTGACCATTGAAAACTCGGCAACCCTCCTGCGTAGCCTTCTGTAGAAATATGTACGGGATCTACCCCAGTCCACCACTTCTTTAATCACTCCTTTAGCAGCCATCCTTAGCGAGGAATCATGAAGCTCAGCGAATTTGGTAGCTGTCTGAGTATAGACTGGAAGGAGCTGCTTTTCACGAGCCTTTATCTGCTGTTGTAATGATTCATGTGTACCATAATTGCCACTATTCCTGGCTTCCTGAAGCTCTGCCCTCAGATCGATAAGCTGTTGATCAAGCCTACCCATACAATCCAGCAGTTCTTTTGTCCTAAATTTGATCTCAATCATTCCTTCTGGCTCAAGAACATTGCCTTTAGCTGTTCTGTCAGCATACATTTCAATATGGTCTGAATTGATCTGACTATCCACCACAACCCATGCTCCACCTCGAAGCTCACCCATCATGGGGATGTATACAAAAACAGGTTGTTTGTATGATCTAAGGTTCTCAACTATGGTTGAACCTGCCTGCGGGATACCTTCAAAAAGGTCTCTCTGTCCACCAGAAAAGCCTCTCCAATTGGCAAGAATGAAAAGTGGAAGCTCTTCCTTATTAAAATCCAATATAGCTTGTGCTGTTTTTGTTGCCGAATCTGGAAACCATACTTGTCCAGCCTGAGGGACAACCCTCTCATGAGAATCGAGCTGTCCTGGGTCAGCAGGGATAACTTGCATAACAGTCTGTGTCTCAACAGCTACTATTCCTACAGGAATTCCTCCTAACTTTGCCCTTCCTGTAACAACTGTCCTTGCCCAGCCTTCCAGTGTCTCGACAAAACTATCCTTGTCAAAAATACCACCGAGCCATTTCCCATTACCATTGAGAATGCCAGAAATAGCAGCACGCGGATCACACGAGTTTTCTGGGAAGTATTCCACGGGCCTTTCTGGGGGATCCAAGGAACTAACAATGGGAAGTGCACCGCCTATGTGGGGAGGTATACAGCTTAACCACTTCAAAATGGCAGATACACCTTCAAGGTCATCTGATACCGTCAGATGAACAACTCCATTAGTTGCCATAATTTTAGGTCCACCAAGTTGCATGTGAGAGCTATAAACCTCACGACCAAGAAGTTTATTTAATGCAGAGAAACCCGTCAAAATAATGGGCTGATCAAGCCTCTGTATGCATCTCATGCCAAGCCTAGCAAGATAAGCACCAATTCCCACAGTTCTGCCAGTCACATATGTTAAGGTAAAGGTTTCATGGTATGCTCTAGAATAGGCACTAGCAATTGCTCCACTTCCAGATAAGTTCTCGACTCCCAAACCATCCTCCTTCCCAACAATGGCATCTATCACCCATCTAGTTTCTCCATCTGCCAATTTCAGCTCATGTGCTATTACAGAAGATCCAATTCGTGCATAATCCTCCTGATTTAGGTATACATACTGGAAACCACGCTCAGGGCATAATTCATCTGACCAACCAATCTTAAAGCAGGACTTAACTTCCTCTGCCACCCCAATACGAGCACCAGAATTGGCTGCCAAATAAATGAGAGGCAGTTTCTTAGTGCAAGCAAGATCAGTCACTGCAAGGAAGAATGCATCCTCTCTCGGACCAAAAGATCCAGCTTTGAAGGTAACATCATTGGCTACTATCAAAATTTTCCTCCCTGATGGGAACTCTGGCGTAGATAATTCCATGGTCCAGGCTACCATGCCAACATCATTGAGCCCCACTGGACGATCAATAGGAACAAGAGGAGTACCCCAGCTACCTTTTCTCTCAGCAAATACAAGCTCTGCAACTTTGAGAAGTTTACCGTTGGGTTTCCCAGTTCCTGGAAGATGAGCAGCCCATATTTGTTCCAAGGCTGCCTCAAATGCCTGAGAAAATTTGAGCAGTGTAAACGGAGCTTTTATTTTCTAAACTTCTGGGATCAATAACCAAATAGTAATACCCTCAAGCAGAAAATATCGGACATACCAATGGAAAATCATAGCAGTAGGTCGTGCTGCTTCTCCTTGCCAACAGACGTTTCCGATCGAGAGCTGTCAAAGACTGGTAATGTGCATTAATTGCTACACCATGCAGAGGACCATGCTCGGAGATAGAATGATATACCACACTGTGTTTGTTGGTATCGTCAAATTCCCGATATATCTGAATGGAACATCAGTCAGTAATACATTAGTGATACCTTAGTTTCCATAAGAAAACTAAAATTTTAAACCAGATCGAAAACCAAAAACCGATATATTCTTGTAGTGAGGAAGTTAGTAATGATGGCAACTTCATTAGTCACCTATATCTGTAAGATGCGTGATGATAATGACTTGCAAGAGCATGAACTGATGTTCGCATTAATACACATTTTGAAACTAAACAAGCTGATTCAAAGTGTCTATAGGCCAAATACTATCCCCCACTGAACCTCTGACTCCAATTTCTATGGAGTTGACTTATTGAGAAGAGTTTTTCCACCATGGGGAACGACACCATTTCTAGCAAGTTCCATTCGAAAAATAGTTAGCATTGGAGGAGTCTATGCACAATTGGTGCATATATACCTCCATTCCTCTTCTAGTCTAATTTCTATGGAGTGAACAGAATGGCGAGAGTTTATCCATTCCTCTTCAAGTCACAATTCATTTAAAAGCTGTGTCAGTAGTTGCCAAGCCTAATCAAAAGCTTTTCCTGAAAGAATTTATCTGATGGGATAACTTACATGTACCACACAGGTGTGACCAGTAACATTAGTGACAATAACCCTCCAAGCACCATTTGCTTGTCCAGATGATGCCATCCAGAGCCTAACTTCCCATTCACAAACACCTAACCTGTGCATTCTGACACCAACTGATGCATGAATTTCCCGAGCCTGTTCTTCCAAAATTGAGTGAACAGCAGCTTCTTCTTGGTCAGCATCTATTTCAACTCTCCTGAAAGACAGTACCACAAATATAAGGAACTTTGTGTATCCAACAACAATAAACACCAAAGAATATGATAAAAATTGTAGAAGCGAATACTTGGTATAAGGCACAAGATCATCTATTCTCTGCTCGTGCAAGATACAGAGATACATATGAGCATGATCTGATTTGACAGTAGCATTATGCGAATTAAGCTCCAATTCCTCCATTGCAGCAACTAATGACCTCAAAATGCTTCTTGAAGTAAAGGATGTAGCTGATTGCAGACGGGTCGCTTCCATACCCAGCCCTTGATATGCAGCAAATCCTTCATTAGTTGACTGCCTGACAAGCGTTTTAAGGAACATCCTCTGGATTGGCACTGGCTTATCTACTACAGTATACAAATGCCATTGTCGATCTCGGGACGGAGTATATTTTATGTTTTCATATCCTTTAAGCTTGCCCTGCATCAAAACAATATACATCATACTTTACATCAAAATCTAGAATGATCTTGTCTTGTTCTCCTCAATTTTCGTTTAACTTCTTTTATTTTTCCAAATAAGCATACAACAGCCATCAATAAGCATACCAGTTCAAGGTAAATGGACAGCGGTGGCTCCAAATGTCGCAGCAGAGGCTCTTCTTCATAATAGAGCTTTTCTGCTGTCCAGTGAAAAGAGTGTCTCATAGGAGCTCGCCCTTCATCCCTCTGTATGATACAGCTAATAACCCCCACACCTGCAGTCCGTAAACTGGAGCCCACTTCTTGCTCTTTAAGTATTTCGGCTAACCTCTCAATTCTTTCCTGGGCCTGATCCTCATCACCACTGCAAGTAGTCAAAGTACAGCATTGCTAAGAATGGAATGGACCCAGTGAAGGTTGCATTCAATAGCCTGATATTTTTTTCGGTATACCTTAAAAATTTTCACTTCCCCTTAAGTTTCTAAAAAGAGACTTGGAAACCTAATAATTTGAATCTTTAAATTGGGACTTGCTACCGAGCTACACCATATGCAGATAGCATTTAAATTAAATGCACTACCTAGAGATTTTTTTTAATGCTATTGATATTCAAATTCATGAAAGGGCGTACAAGTCAGTAATAGACACTCCACATACCTATCCTGAAGTAAACTCATCTGATTGTTGATGCCCACCAGTGCAATATGCATCATATTACCAAAAATAACTGATTCTGCAGATCCACTTGGAACTGCTCCTTGAAGGTTATGAGTTGTTTCCCTTATAGCGGCATTAATAATTGTGGGTAAAAATTGGAGAGACTTGATGATAACCATGGCTCCCCATTTCCTCTGACAATGTTTCTCAACATGTGGTTTATCTGACAATACATCTTCAGAGCCACCCTTTCTCTCAAGATGCTCTTCCAAGAACTCCCATGATGCAATAAGACCAGATCTGTGCCACTGCATTCTGACACTTCCTTTCACAAGATAGGGCTGGCAGGTATGGACAAACAGTCAATTTAAGAAAATACTATTTATTAAGAAGAACAAGCAGAAGGTTAAAAAAAATTTAGATAGTACCTGGTATAGCCTACGAACATAAGTTTCGACAACCCGTCTTTGAAGGGTGTGATCACTATGATCAAAGAGACTCACAAGAGCATCCTCAACTGCCAATGGAGCATTGACAAGATCCTCCATCCGTTCATTAATGGCACTTTTTCTCTTGGGAGTATCCATATGTTCACCATCCTCAGTGAACATCTCTAATTCAGAAAGAGTCCTAGCAATGGTGGAACGAAGTTCACTCAGCTTGGTTTGTTCAAGCAGTTGACTTGCCTTTAGTGCCAACTGCACACACCAAAAATTTACTGTTTAAGGAGCAAGAAATAACCATGAAAACAATGTCAAAAACAACCAATCTTCAATGTACAAACATCTAAAATCCTTGACTCATTTTCAAAACTTGAGTAAAGTAGAGCAGCATGGATTAAATGCTCATAATTTGACAATTAGACAAAGTGCAACAGCTGACCTCAGAATAACTTGTATGGTTAAGTTGAGAGAACCGGATTAGTTTATCCCTATATGCAGTCGGGTTTGGATAAACCAGCTGTTCCATAAGCCGCAATATCAATTTATTTTTGCTCCTAACACCCTGCAAACCACAACATAGATGCTATTAGTACTACTACAGAGATGAAGTGACCATGGCCAGCATGACATAGATATGATACCTGATGAGAAAGTACAATGTCCACAACTTTCAATAGATCTTTCTTATACTGAAGTCGAAGACGCTCAATCACATCAGCCTGAAGAAAAAAGAACAGAAGTATTATAAAAGTGGGAAACATAATACTAAATAGACTTATGGATAACATGGTCCACAAGTAACACTTGGTAGAACTACCCAAAGAAAACTAGGAAACTAAGCCTGGAGTACGTTGACAATAAGTGTTATGATCTATGAAATTTGACGACGGTCTTAATAGCAACTACATACTGCCAAAAGGCACATGTCAAAAGATAATGGAGACAAGGAGCAAAAAATCATTATTACCAGGTAAACGTGAATATTAGAAGGAAGAACAACACTTGAGATAAAAGATCAGATTCATCCCAGAGAAAATAGATAAAACTAACTGTAAAGATTAATAAATCACGGAAGGGTGTTACTTTAATCTTGTATTAAATGTTAAGTTCAAATTAGAGCTATGATGTTTTTACAGAATGTCGAAAGATTAGGTGAACCATCTGGACATAGTCAGGTCAAGTTAGTAGCAGTTAGACACCACTGATCCAACAACGAATTGTATTTTACTGGATTGCTTACCTGTATATTGTCACTAAATCATTCTTCAACTGAGAGATATTCTTCAAAAAGTGACTGAACAATAACACGGGTATGACTCTCTCTTTCACCCTCATAAGACTTCACAACACTCATCAGTGGCTCAACAAGCCTTTCCTGTGCTCCTTTCTCCTTCACAGGACAGGAGGATAAATGGGCCTATAGCAAGAAGCATGCCAAAATAAGCTTACTAATTCCCAAGTGAAGTGAGAAAGAGTTCAAATAAAGGAAGTGAAATAAGGAATTTACTTCAAGAACACCCCTCAACAATTTGGCAGGAAAGTCAATATTCTGGACGCTTGAAATTCCCTCAAACTCCCTGTACGTTGATTCCAACTGAAAGGTTGTGGCAAGGCACAATTAGGTCACATTTCTTAAATTCACCGGAAGGGTATGCAAGAAAAAGGACAAACAAGAGAGAGAGAGAGAGAGATCAAAAGAAACAATTACTGAATTTCGAAGATCTTTGGGAAGTCGGGTTGCTAGAACAGCCAAGCACTCTTGCCATTGAAGGAAAGGGAGTTCAGGACTATCAAGACAACTAAGCAAGTTTTGCACTACCTGTCAAATTCAGTATAAAATATTCATAAGACTATCAAAATAGACCTTTAAAATAACAACGCTGAATATTGCAATAAGGCGAGAAGAAATTTACTTCTTCAATATTATGATCATAACCAGCAAGAATCATGCGGGCTGCATTCAGACTTGCAGCACATCTCTGGTGGACTTTACCAGAAATAGCAGTAGGAGGCCCCAGGATAGGGAAGCTCCCATGAAATGATTCTGCTTTCCTCACAGCTGAAGGATCATCAAGATCAAGCCTTGCAATAAGCTCACCAGCCTACCCAAAAAAAAAAAAGAACTTTTTAACATCATACTAAAATTGAGTAATGTTTCTGCATGCAACATGATTTACCTGCATTGCTTGGCCTTCAGACATTTTAAAATGAATAACTCCGGAAGCAGGTGATAGAAGGGGCATACACATCTTCATGACTTCAACCTCTGCATAAGGAGTGTCGGCATCAATATGACTGCCATCTGAAACCAAATACCTCAGTAACTTGCATGGTGTTTCTGCAACTAATTTTGATGGATCGTGATCATTCTGTAATAAGCAGGTTCTTCCGTCAATAAGAAGACGAGTTCCTGCTGCTTCTTCCTCAGCATAAATCACATGACTGTTGCCATCCAACTGTGCCAACACAGAAGAACCCATACTATTAGAAGTCTCACAGAGAGAGAGAGAGGGGAGGGGGGTTCACATAGATGATACTATAATCTGTGAAGCAATGTTTAAAATTTTGATGGAAAGAATGAACACTTGCCTGCATCAATAGCCCTCCATCACGTAAAGTATGTATCTCTGCTTCAATCTCTGATTCATTCATCGTCAATCTATAGCTTCCTGGTCCCCCTCTAACCATGTCAATCTGTATACAATCAAAAATATTGGTGACAAAGAATTCCACAGAAGAGCCAAAATTCTTTCCTGAACATGTAAAAGGAGAAAAAGAGAAATTGTATTGGAGTAGCCAATGAAATGACATGAGCTTGAAAAAGAACATACTGTGTATTTGCTTCCTTCTATGTTCAGTGAAACTTGAGAGTGAACAAGGGATATGTGCTGGAGAAAGGAACGATTGACATGGTCAGCACTTCAAAGATCAAGTCAATATCTAACATGATGGAAAATGATATTCTTTGCCCCTGTACCTTGGGAGGGATCTGTCCCTTTTCAAGATAGCCAACATAATCAGACACCATAGCCGCGCTGCTAGCAGATGCTTTCTGTAGCAAACACAAGAAAAATAAATCAATGGCTTTTCTGATATGTGCAAATGTAAGCACAGGTTTCCATTTCTACTTCAGCAGCCAAAAATGCGAGGATTTTACGCAGCTTCTTACATATAAAGCCCCTCCAACAACTGAGAGATACCAAGGAGGCCTCTCTGCTCTGACCCGCATCGCAATTCTACTGTCCAACCAACCTGTGTGGATTTTGTTCTCTCTGTAATCTGAGGCCTGGATAGCATTGCTATTGATTAGTTGAAATTTTCTGGATGGCTTTTTATTTTCTTCCTCAAAGTTAAAAATGAAGATAAATGCTCAAAGATGAACACGAGAAAAATTACGTGTAAAAGGTCGATTGTGTAATCAACATTGGTACGGATTTCTCCTCGAATTTGAATTTCTTTCAGCCCAAGGACCATATTTGCAATAGCCAAAGCTCTGGACTCCCCAAAAGCAAAAACATGTCCTGAGGAATGATTTGGAGAATTTCAGTGACTTTCTTCAAATATCATAATTGATGGGAAATGATCAGCCTTAAGATTGATCAAGACTTAAAACTTGCCAGACGAGTTAATTTAATATGCAACTCACAGGATAATTTGCCTAACAACTGTTAGAACTTGGAAATGAAACCTCCTATAAGAAACATAATCATCCATCCACTGGCTACGTATTCAAAGTATGAAAACCTTAAAATAATGTTGTTGACCACTGGGCTCTAAAGAGAGGTAAAACTACTCCAAAGTAAACAGTATATGTATATTGCTCCATATTCTTTCAACTACATAAGCCTTACATTAGATCTGGTCAATAAGGAACATTAGGGATATTCTTCTTACTGAATATTGAAAATTCTTCAGATTAGAAATGAAAAAAAATATAGTATCTAGAAGAATTTCATAAACAGAACTGAACTTGTAAAGTGGAATAAAATCTGTATTTATAGCACATGCTTACCAAATTGAGAGTCTGAAAATTCATGAATGCCTCCTCCAGACTACATATCAAGACAAATAACTAAGTTTAGAAAACCCAAGATCGTGTCAGCTGAAAAATATAGCAAACAAGTAAATTTAACATATGAAAGGAAAATACCTTAACGGAGAAGTAAGCCCACACGTTTGGCTTGCTTTTAAAACTAAGCTCCTGTCCATGGTTACTTAACTCAGTCAGCTTCATTATAAAAACTACGAACTTCAAATAACATCGAGCAAAACTCAAGTGGGCACCTGTACTTTCCCGCTGGTAGGCTTAAAACCATCATCTGGATCCTCACTTGTCACACGCACAGCGACACAATGACCTTTTGGTCTTGTCGACTCTGCCTTGTCAAAATCAAAAACTGTGGCAACGGTTGAAGTTTTTCTCCAGGCATCATAACCACCACCATGTTCAATTCCATAGAAACGCCTTATCTCTAAGGAATAGGAACAATAAAAAATGTCAGAAATATAAATATTCAGTAAAGAAAACAAGTTTTTCCAATTCTAAAACCTTTTTATTGCATACCAGGAATTTGCCACAGAGGTATTCCCATCCCAACCGCAACCTGAGCTTCTGGCAAATTTATTTCAGCAATCCACTCAGTGACAGGGTGTTCCACCTACATTTAGCTTATTGGGAAGTGATTAGAAAAAGGAAAAAGAAAAGCAGGAATATGCTTCGAGAATGGAATGAATCATCTGAAACTTCACATCAAAACTTTGCACACTATAACAAAGTAGAGGTGTGGAACTGTTCTTCAATGATATCAATGCCTTATAGCATGCATTTCTAAATCATCAAGGCAAATTTTCATTTAAAAAAATGAGTAAATTTCTTCAAATGATATTTTGTTTCCAAAGGAACTTGTCAGAGTTAAAAAAACATAATAGTTTCCCAAAGACAGCTAATATAATGCGCCGTTGTCATCCATTTTACTGCATAGCTAAAATGAAAAATTAAACTGGAAGGAAAATGATCACTTAACCAGGAATCAGAAAGAAAAGGGTGAAATTTTTTACATACCTGCAACCGAGGATTGAGTTCTAAGAAGTAGTATTCACCAGTTTCCATACTGAATAAATATTCTACCGTAGCTGCTCCAACATAATTTACACACTTTGCCAACCTTCGAGCTGCTTGCTCCAGCTTTTTGACTGTCTCCAGTGGTGCAATAGTAATTGGGCCCTCCTCAATTATCTATTTACATCGATAACAAGGTCAAACCTTATAGGTAACATATCAGAGCTGATTATGAACACTATTAATTTGAAGGAAAAATATGATCCTTCAATGTTGGCATACACATAAGACAAATAGGCAAAATTGTCCCAAAACTTGCACTACAAACGAGTTTACATTTTGGTGCCTCCTCTGAACACTACAATCGCGGCTATGCAAAGCTGCTACATTTCCATACTGATCACACAGTAACTGGACTTCTAAATGTCGACTCTGATGGTGAAATGGGAAAATGTTACCAATAAGATTCACACTTCTTAATCATGAGAATAGTACATCATTAAAGGTAACAGAGTAAAAGACTAACCTGGGAAGCAACCTTCATTATGAATATTGGTGAACCTGGAACTTCACCTTGCACTTGCTTGAACAATGCCCTAACTTCATCATCATTATGAACCTAGAGAATTCAAAAGCAGATGCAGAATTGGTCCATCTTTACAATTTAGAAACGAAGACCTAGGTCGAACAATACAATAAGGACGCTCTTCTAAAATCAGATGAAAAATATGAAAAGTTCCCAGGAAGGTTAGGAAGGTTAGTTAGGAAGTTATTCAATAGTTCATAAATTGCAATATGAGGCAAACCTTTCTTATGCCTTTACCGCCACCACCCCAAGATGCCTTGATCATTGCAGGATAACCAACAACTTGACAACTTGCTATAGCTTCCTCTGTAGTGTGCACACAAGCTTCCCTATATACCTCATCTGGGATTGTCACTAAGCAACTTTCAGGAGGAATTTTCACCTAGGATCAGCAAGTCAGTACATGGTTAGATGAGGAGGAATGACCTGAAAATTAAGAATAACATCACAGCATCTGGTACAAGTTTATTACATGAGAACGACTCCATGGAAGCGTAGGAACATCAGCTGCTTGAGCAATTAAAGACGAGCCAATTTTATCTCCCAATGCCGCCATAGATGTTGCAGGTGGCCCTAGAAATACAATTCCCTTTGCATTCAATGCATCTGGCAGTTCAGGGTTCTCTGATGCATGACCCCAACCAGGCCAAACTGCATCAACACGTGTTATCTCTGCCATCTGCAAATATAGTATCATGAATTTTTATAAACTATACAAGTACAGAACTTGTTTGTCAAAATGGGGTCATAGTATCTTTCAGACTGGAATCAAATACATTGACCATTCTTATTTGGTAGCATGTATAACTAATGAAGACACGGCAGAAAGAGTGAATCAGTTAGTGGGCACTTGATCTTCTAAATGTTCCGAGATAAATAAGCAAAGTGGATTCTCAAAATTTATAGAAAATTCAGCTTGTTAATGACAAATAATTTATTTTCTGAAGCTTCAGAATAGGAATGCCATTGAAATTCAAACTACGCCAAGAGTAGATATGATGTGCCAAAATTATATCTGCAGAAAGTGCGACATTGAGTATATCCTTCTTTTGTACATTGCTTCCTATATTTGAACGAATAAGCTAAGAGAGAATTTGAATGATCAAAAAGTTAAAAATTAATATGCATACCTCCACAATGAGTTGTACATTGGCATAATTATTGTTATTAGTCCCACCAGGAACTTCCACAAACTGATCGGCAATTCTGATATGCTCTGCATTGATCCTCATGTCTTCTGGCGTAGCCATGGCAACCAACAAGATTGCCTTCTCTGTTCCAAATGTTTCATAAGCCCATGTTCTAATGCTACGTATAAACTTGACAACGGCCATCCCTTTGTTTGCAATTAATATACTATGGATTGGCTTCTTTCCTCTTAGAGCATGGCAGAATTCATCCACTTCAGATATAACAGCTGGGCTCCTCAGTGGAAGTACCCCATTCATATACCCATTTCCACGACCAGTAGCCACAGATAACGACGGTCTCCTTTGTGCTTCTGACATACTGCACAGTACACAAAAACTTGAGGTTCCTTAAGTTGTGCTACTGTTCCCTTTTTTTCTTAAAACCCCAAAGACCAACAGAAACGAAAAATATCTATTTAAAGTGATAACATATAATATCAGATGAAAAGCAAAGAAAGAAAAAGGTAAGACAAGCTCCAATTACGTTGAGACTCCGACTAGCTTCTCAAAATTGAGCTTTCTGAGCAATTATCAAGCCATTGTCATGAAGCTATTGCTCTGACTTTATAGTTGCTTCACAAAAACTTCTAGAAGAACTAAGACCAAGTATATTCTGATACCAGTTGGAAGCAACCGATCGCATACAAGTAATAATCTCGGGTGCAGTATCATCAGGAACTAATCAAGCAACTAAAAACGTGTACGAAAAGTTTAACTATACCACTAAAGGGAGTGAAAATTACAACTTTGATTTCTATTAAACTAAACATTAATCAAAAGGCCGACAAGCAAGACGACAGCACGCTACCTCCCTCCCAGAGTTCCAATTTACCAATATCATATGAGACTTCAAACAGCAAGGTTGTTAGGGATACAGGAGCAACACCCAATTTAAAATAGAATTTCAAACTGACATACGAACCTGAAAATTTCAATCTTGTTATCAAAGTTGGGCTCCAACTGTGATTAAGGGTAACAAAAGCATCAATCTTGAGAATCTAAAAGCGCCGGCCCGTCGCAAAGTAAGAAAAAGAGAGAGGGAGAGGGAAAATGGGCATATGTTTCCTTTGCTTTCTATGTGGTGTGAGGGATGCAAGAAATTTCCAGTTATGTAATGTCCATTCACAACCTTGAAGCCATTGTTGTATCTTCTTGGTATGGTTTCGTGTGTGTGTTTTAAGTGAACCAGTTTTTTAAGTGAAATTTTGCAGGTAGTTAGGTACGAGTTAGAGAGGTGGGTCTTCGAGTTTTAACGGCTTTTAATGACCCTGCACGTGGTACCTGCCCCTGCCACACCACACCACCATCTCATTTTGTAGTTCTTCTCTTCAAAGTTCAAACGGAGTAGTTCCCATCTACCCCCATCTCACTAGTTAAGTCTGTTCAGCAAACAAACCCAAGGCATTATTCAAGCGAAAAGGTCCCATTTTTCACTTTATAGACGTTTTCCCATTTCCCAAAATTCAGCTAAATAGATAAAGAAAAAAAAAGAACAACTTCAATATTTATTGCCCTTCAGTTTCTGTGGCCAAAGTTTCGTTCTTTATGTTCTCCACGTATTTAATGGAAATTTAGGTTTTCTTACAATCCCATCCAACAAACAAACGCTTTTGTATTGTCAAACTTTGGTTTTTATAGGGTGGTCTTGACTGTGAGTTGGGTGGTGTTGTCGACCAACCCTTCTTTTTGTGTTGATATGGTAAAAGGTATAGGATTAGAGAACACGTCTACCTTGTATAGTATAAACACCTATGACATAAGAAATTAAGATAGAAAAGGAAAAAGAATCTGTGATGCATTGATTTTGATTAGTATGTGTACAGGTGCAGAAGGGTTTGATTTTGGTGGGTATATTAATTTGCCATAAGGAAGTTCGGTTATGGTTGGAGGTTAGGTCTATCCTTGGCTTCCTTATTGATTTTGATAATGGCATTTATGTCTATCTATTCTATGTTCATTGGGTCATTTTGGGAATATGAAATGTTATGCTGACTCTGATTGTGAATTTCGTATTCATTGTTAAAAATTAGTATTTAAAAAATACGGAATAATTTTAAATGAAATCGAGTTGTTTGCATTCGTTAGTTAAATCCAACTTTATGGATTAGTCGATAAGGTCTTAAAATTTTGATCTTTTTAAACGCAAAATTGAATAACTAATCAAAGGATACATCATTCTAAAGGCTTGGTTAATGTAATGAGGGGAGCATCCAGCATCCTATCCTAGTCCTTGGAAAATGACCATCAAGCCACCAGTTCTCAATCATGCGTCTGTTTCGGGGAATTGGAAGGCTAGATCACAAGGCTTCTTGGCGTTGCAAAGTTTCTATTTTTGAGTAGACATACTTACACTTGTGTTGTTTGATGTTGGCTCACCAACTATACGATTATATTGGGAATGTATTGGTAACTACATAGTGTTGAAATTTTGCTTTAGTCATAGTTAGTTGGCTGATAGTCCTTTGAATGTATCTTGAGTTTAATTTGTGATTAAATAAACATAATCTTTTATTTTCTAATTAGTAGTTACTGCCTTATTAGCAGGCGACGGTAACTTTGAATCGGCCATTTTATGAAACCAAACTCAAAGGAAGGAAGGCTGCAGGCGGCGTGGCCCATAATTGACTGCGACATTATCATGACGTGCCAATTTGGCCCCACAACTTTTTGATATGCGGGCCATTGGCCGTCTTGTTTTGTGCCATGCACTGCACTACAAAAGCTAAAACTAAAGACAACAAAGAAGGAACAATCAATAGCTTGGAAAGTATAATTTTCTCATCCACTGGTTCTTCATCCAACAAAAAATCCTTCAGTCAAAAAGCACAGAGCAATAGCATCGCGTTAAACGTGTGTTTTTTTTTTATATATATAAAAGGAGAACAACAAAAATTACATGGTAATTATCGAGTGACAGATCTTC
>JANPWT010000006.1:29952315-29962820 GCA_024678245.1 Erythroxylum densum
CAATCCTAACAATTACAAAACATTCATAATTCCATTTCCATTCAATCCATTCCCAACAATTTCCAATCCTAACAATTACAAAACATTCATAATTTCATTTCCATTCATTCCATTGACAACAATTTCCAACCCTAACAATTACAAAACATTCATAATTTCATTTCCATTCAATCAATTTTCAATCCAAATTCCAATTCCAATTCCATTCAATTTCATTACAATTCAATTCAATTCCAATTTAATTTACATTCCAATTCAATTCCATTCCATTCCAATTCAAATCAAATCCATTCTAATTCAATTAAATTCCAATTCCCAAATACCCAAATTTATACTTAACTAATTATTTATCAAAATTCAATACCCAAATATAAAAAAATGAATTACCATATAACAAATATTAACAATATGTCAATTAATGATTTAAGTTTTTTTCAATTTTACTGATTTTGATTATTAATTTTACAAACTTACATTTAATTATTTATTTCACATTTGATTATCAATTTTACAATTAAAATTAGGTTTAAATGTTAATTTGATTTTGATTATCAAATTATCAAACTCAATCTCAAATTCAATTGCACAAATTAAAAATAAATCTCATTCATCCACAATTCAACAATTCAATCACAATTACCATTCTAAATTTATTTTCCAATGGGACATTCGGATCAATTCAATGCCAAAATCCAAAATCAACTTCCATAATCCAAAATGCCAAAAACCAAAATGCAAAATGTCAAGTTCACTTCAAGAATGCCATTCAACATTTCAACCGAAATCACCTTCACCATTTACATTTTACACAACTTCACTTCAACGGTTCAACACTTCAACCCAAATCCATCATCAATTCATCATCGGTATCCAACGCAAAAACAGAAGCAATTTCCAACAACCACAAATCCATCGTCATCCAATTTTTAACAACAAATCTACCATTATCCAACAACCAACACAATGACAGAAGCAATTAATGTCAAAAATCCATGAAAAATAAAACAATACATTCGGTCTTCACAGATCTGGGTCGATGTCGGGTCGGCTGGGGTTGACGTCGGAGGACGACGGACAAGGCCGCGAAGGCTGCTGCTCACGGTGGAGGACCGACGACGCGAGGGAGAACCGACTGAAGCTGGCGTGGAGGACCGACGAGGCGACGACGCGAGGGAGAAGAACGAAGAGCCGAAGACTCCACAGACGGACGAGAAGACCACCGGAGTCCAGATCCAGACCAGGGAGGGCAGCAACGTGGCGGGAGAGCGACGGACGGCACGGATCTGGCGGACGAGGGCGGCAGAGACGGACGGAGCGTAGGCGAGAAGAGAGAAGAAGAGAGGAGTAGGTCGGGCCGTCCTGAGGGGGGATTGGGTAGATTTTTAGGTTAAAAATTTTTGTTTTTGCAAATAGGTCCCTAGGAAAATCGGAAATTACCGGAATCACCGGTACCGGCCGGAATTTATACCCGGTAATTTCGTACCAGTACCAGTACCAATTTTAGGCCGGTACGTGGTACCGACCGGTACGGTACGAAACTCGGATCATTGCATTGTCCCCAATGTACACAATATAAGCATTTATGAAAAAGTGATAAGGTTTAGTGATACTTTCCATATTATGGCGATTTCTTTAATTATAATCCATCCAATATGAAACTAACATCCTTGCAAAATATAAAAAAGGGATTAAAAAAACAGAACAAAAAATAAAAACCTATAATAAGACGAAAGTAATCATAAGATAATATCAAAATTGAAATAAAATTAAAACTAACTTATAAGTTGCCTCTTATGCAACGCTTCTTTAACTTCAATAGCTCAATGTAACCTGCACATTTAACGTCATCCTGAATCAATAATCAACATCTTGCTTCCACCCTTTTCTTCACAAAGTAGTTTCTATGCCTACAAACAAGCCACCTGTTGCAAAATAATAACAAGGACATAATTGATTAGATTGATAAAGCCAATAGACTTCATTAATGCCTTTTTTAATGACAATTTGTTAAAAACATAAGGGAATAACAAAACTCCCTATATCATCGGCTAGCTTGAATAGTTTATCTTTAAGGAAGTGGGAATTCTCCATACTTAAGGTCACTACCAACAACTCATCAGTAGTTTCCTTACTTATTCGTCTGCCAGTTCTTCCTCAATTACCTCTATCTACTATTATTCTTCTTCTTCTTACATTTATGATGATACATGAAAGGCTTTCCTTATTTAATCCTTTTAGCACTTTTAACATGAGAGTGGCTTCACCATTGCCTAGGATACAATAAGATATACTTGATATAGATTAATATATCTATTTAATGAATATTCAGAGAAATCTGAAGGCTTATAAGACATGGAGAATGAACTTCCATCTTATATTGTCAAAGGCTTTAAAGAAGTATATCTTTATTTAACAACTTTTTAAGATTTCTAGGTATGGTAATCTTTGAATAACTCTTATGCAATTAGAATACTGTCTCCAATGTTACGAACTGTAATGAAAGCACACTAGAACAATTTGATTAGATCACTAATAGCATATTTAGGTCTCAAGGCCAAAATCTTAGAGATAATTTTATAGACTATGTTACAACATAATTCTTCACTAATAATAGTTCATGAATCATTTTTAACAATATATTTAAAAAAATGGAAAACAATTTTGTTAGACTATGTAAGGTTCTAGCCTATGATTTTAATGATAACAAATAAATGTTAATATTAAGGTTTTTATTCTTGAATGTATGAGTAATTGAATATATGAAAGTTTAATAAAAGGGTAAAATAAGTAAAGGAATCAATTGAATCAAGCCATGAAAAGATAAAGAAAATGAGTAAAGTAGAGCATATACGACATGTAATAGAGGTTCAATGGAATCAATTGAATCAAGCAATGAAAAGAAAAAGAAAATGAGTAAAGTAGAGCATATATAACAGTTAATAGAGGTTCAATGGAATTCAAGTGAAGGATTAAAAATAAGAAGGAATCAAGCAGGTTAAGATTTAAACAAATCATTATAATCGTTATTATAACGTTATCTTGGTAATTTCAATGAAGTAATAGCTAAATCATTGCATGATCATTTACACTTAGGGCATATTGAATATACTTTATCATGGTCAAAAGGAAAATTAAGAAAGTTTTAAAGAAAAACCTTTTGATTCAATAAAATAATTTTAGAGAAATTATAAGATAGTTTTAAATCAATTTCTTTTAACGAAATGTGTTTTGATCTTTAAAGAAACTTAAAGAGTTTTGAGAAAATTTCTTTTAAAAAATTTGGAATTTCAATATGGTGATTCGAGGACCAAATTTAGGAGTTTAGATAGGCTAGTCCACTTATTGACTAATTTCTTTTATATTCATCAACCAATGCGCTAAAATGGTTGACTAATATACTAGAATTGTTGACTAATATATTGTTAATAATCATTAATAAAGACTCATTTTCGTTTCTAATGACTATTTTAACTTGTTTTGAGTTAAAATAGACTACATATGAGTCGCGAGAGTTATCGTAAACATAATAAAGAGTTGTTAAGAGTTTTGAATGATTAGAGGCTAAATATTTGCATGAAATAACATTTATTGAGCTTTTGTTCATCAATGTGAATAAGAGAGGAATGTTTTGAGTTATATGGTTGCACAATTATTGAAATTGAGAAAATTGTTTGGAATGCACATTATAAGGGTTCCTCTAATCATTGAACAATATTTGTAGAGAGTTAAATCTACATTCACGACAAAAAAACATATTTGTAAGGGTCTCTTCACCGTTAATGAAAAAGATGGTGTATAGAGGATTACTCTTTACCTATCGAAGAAAAAAGATAATGAATTCTTAAATGGAGCTTAATGAATGGACATAGATTAGAAATTGTTTTTAAAAATACTATAAATCAATTTTGTCTCTCTTTTATTACTCTTTTCTATTATTAATTTTGTTTGTTTATGATTGTATTATGTAACGTTCGCATAATCACTCATTAGAGTAAATAATTCATTTACAATTTTAAAAAAGGAAAACAATAAAAACACATAATTTAACTTCCTTCCATACTAACAAATACAAATAAGTAATTTACAATATTTTTATTTTAATATGTATATAATTAGTTTAAAAATTATAGAATTTGTTAAAATATACTTTTCTTGTAAGAGTAACTACCTAAAGCAAACATATTTTCCTATTTCGGTGAAGCAACATATTTACTTTGCTTTGATTCATACTATCATATTATACAAATGTGAAATAGAATTGTTGCAAAACTATATGTTTTAGCAATTATTAAACCAAAAGTGAAATTTAAGTTAGTGAAGAGCAATTCACCGAATGTACATGACATTAGCATTGGTTTGGTAAGGGGAACCCATAGCCCTTCACTGCACAAGCTGTAGATCAGCCAAATGTAAAAAATGATGAAAATTAGTGTAAGAGAAAAGGCCGCAATTTTAAATAAACAAAAGGAGAAAACAATCAAAAGTGTTTAAAATGCTAATAAACGCATATCTAGAATTGGCTTATCATTCTTGCAAATTTGAATCGTGGAATTGTCAACTTCTCCTATTAGCATTTAGCTCACCCAAACTAGGGCGTACTTGCTTCAACTGGCGTTGTGTTATTTATCTGTGTTTGCATTTGGGTTGGAGGAAAATGCCACCAATAATTACTTATATGGTTTAGGTTTATGAGTCTTTAATCGCTTCTAAGCCCGTCAAATTTTACCACTACAGTTTCTTCTTCTTCTTCTTCATTTTCACACACCTCAATTTCAGCAGTCATATACAAAAAGTAGCAGGTCACCAAACCCATCAAGGACTTGCGTTCTAGAACTGGCGGACCTATCACTTAACCTTCACAGCATGTTCAGTTGGGAAGCTTCACTACGAGTCTTATAAGCAACTGGGCACGAAGATTTTGGTTAAGATGATTTACTCGGAAATCCATAGTGTCCATAGAAATGAGTTTGATTTGAAAGTCAAGCACTGGCAATAATGGGTATTTTTTTTTGTTTTCTTAATCGAATTTGGTTTTCTTCATGTTTTTGTCTTTTAAGCAGGTCTGTTTGATCCTTTTTCTTTTTCTTTTTTAAATTAGTGAGGCAATATATGAACGAGCATTTATAACCTCATACATTATTGATTTCAATCTTTCTTTCTTAGTAGTTATTCTTTCGTTAATGTTTTGAGTTGATATTCCTGTTTTGGCTGCTAGTCTTGTCTCATAATTCTGTAAGCTAGCGTTGAAGAGTGGTGAATTGTGCAGGGTGGGAGTCAATTATTATGTGCAAGGTCACTAACTTCACCATATCATTCTGCTAGTATAACGTTTGGGTCGTTGTTGAGCCATTCGAAGATATTTTTTAAAGAATTTTCATGGTCGTAAACTGTAGTATTTGCAGTAATTAACTGATATCTTGTCTATAGAATGACCGAGGACAAGTTTCATGTGCATTTGCCTATTGTCACTGGTGAAAGTTGTGGAATAGAGTGCTATGGTGGCCGTGCCGTTGATAGATTTGTGTGGAATTTGTTTGGGGATTCAGTGGTTAAGATTAGGAGATCAGCGAAGTAAGGACCCATTTAATCATAATGGACCACAAGAGGATGTAAATCTGTTCTTCCACTTGGTTCTTCTGGGAAGAGAATCTAAAAGGATATCTGGACTAAGCATAGGTTTTGGAAACTAAAGTTTCATCTAAAATATCAGTCAGTCTCAGAATGTAAAAATGCAAGCAAGCTCTAGCATCAAGTTTCCATTGCCTCCCTATAGTTGGATTTTTCATTCCCCACCCCACTGCCATAATGCATATTATGAATCAATCCTTTCTTGGTTCTTCTATGTTGTTTCGTGGATGACCTTGAAATGGTAAAGAGTATTGAAAGTGATACGATTAATTGGTGAAAGGATTAATAATCATTAGGTGATAACATTCTGTTTGGGCTCAAGGTGCTCAAGATTGTAAAGCATATTAATAATCATTAGGTGATAACATTCTGTTTGGGCTCAAGGTGCTCAAGATTGTAAAGCATTCTTCCAGTTTCCATCATGCTAATTGATGCTAGCTCTGGTAGTACTGTTGGTTATGTTCTTGGTGCTGAATGTTGTTGTGCTGTTTGAATTTATTTACTAGTAAATCTGAAAGTCTTTTTCAACAGAAAGGCCAAAAGAATAGCAAGGAAGTCCTCCTTATTCAAAATCTTCATGGACTATGCATTCTACAACAAACTTGAACTTGTTCTGGCCTATAGCAACTTGCTTCTTATGTCAATTGATTGTTTATTTGTTTTCTCAAATAAATGTTGTTTGTTACTGCCAGTATTTAGACAGCTTGGCTACTGGAAAATACTCTCTAAATGAACCATTAAACTAGGAATCTTTAGTAGAATACTTAAGTTTGGGCTTTACCTTGCATTCATCTCGTTTGCTTTGCTTCTACTACCTGCTACTGAAAAATTTGTGAACATTTGCAGTTGATTGAGCATCACTATGTTGTTTAGCCATGTTTGTTCATTCCATATATTCCTTAGTCCTGCTAAAGATGGGGGTTCTTTATCCCTGTGGTGAATTTGAGAGCATCTGTAATTGAATGCAGAGATTGAATTTTCGATGGCAAGCACAGATGATGATAAAGATGGGGGATTTCCGAATTTTATACCAAAAGAACTAAGTCTAAGTGTCACTAATGGTACCAAATTCGTAGATGAAGTGCTAAGTGGAGAAAGTGAACGCTGTCTGGAAAATTTCCGCATGGATAAGCAGGTTTTCTACAAGTTATGTGATACTCTACAAGCCAGGGGCTTGCTGCGGCACACCAATCGTATCAAGATTGAGGAGCAATTAGCTATATTCTTGTTCATTGTTGGGCATAACCTGCGCACTAGAGCTGTGCAAGAATTGTTCAAGTATTCAGGAGAGACCATTAGTCGACATTTCAACAATGTTTTGGGTGCTATTATGCAAATTACAAGAGATTATCTTCAGTTACCAGGATCCGATGTCACACCAGAAATCTCAACAGATCCCAGATTTTATCCTTATTTTAAGGTAATGTTATGGCGGTTCTTTTATAACTAGAATGCTTTCAGATGATATGCATCTCACTTTAAAATTTATTGCTCCAAGGATTGTGTGGGAGTTGTTGATGGCATACACCTTCCTGTGATGGTTGGTGTTGATGAACAAGGGCCATTCCGTGACCGGAATGGATTGCTTTCACAAAATGTTCTGGCAGCTTTCTCATTTGATTTGAAGTTCCATTATGTTCTAGCTGGCTGGGAAGGTTCAGCATCTGATTTGCGTGTCCTAAAATCTGCCATCACGAGGCAATACAGTTTGTCAGTCCCTGAAGGTATACTTCAGTAGAGACTGGGCATACCTGATTTTGTGAAGTATTAGTCACATTTCCTTAAATTATTTCTCTATTGTTCCTGGGTTACTTCAAGAAGTTGTGTGTCCATGCAGGTAAGTACTACCTTGTGGATGGCAAATATGCAAATATGCCCGGCTTTATAGCCCCATATGGGGGAGTTCCTTATAATTTGGGTGGCTATCATCCTAAAGATGCCAGAGAATTATTCAATCAAAGGCATGCGTTACTAAAAAGGGTTAGTGCACGCATCTTTGGCGCTTTGAAGATTCGCTTCCCTATATTGATGTCAGCTCCTCCTTACCCATTACAAACCCAGATTAAACTAGTTATAGCAGCTTGTGCACTCCATAATTACATCCGCAGGGAGAAACCGGATGATTTGATTTTCAAAATGTTCGAGGAAGATACTAGTATAGATGTTGAAGAGTCAATCCCTCCATTACATATGGACCACTCAATGATGCAAATGGAGAACCAGGCTCTGGACACTGTTTTTGAGCCAGAACAGTTAGAGTTCAGTTCCCAGTTGCGAGACTCTATAGCAAGTGACACGTGGGATGACTATATCCGGGATTTCTCATCCGTGTAGAGGGCTCATTGTTTCTAAGTTTCAGGCTAGGATTGGATATCTGTTCAAGATGACTAGCATTGAGAACCTTTTTATTTTATTTTTTCTTCTTCTTCTAAGGTGGTATACATTGACCTTCTGTCCATAGGAAAGGAACATTGTAGTACAGGAATTACTCAAATGCTTATATAGAATAAGCCAAAGTTTAGCAATTACTATAACTGATGTTTTTCCTTTACAGTTGAGTTCCGAATCCATGATCTAGATAATACTTAGCCTGTAGGGAATTGTAGTATTGTGTAGATTATATGAAAAGATGGGTTTGGTTTTTTCAATACCATCCTCACGTTGGTTATTTAATTTGTTCCGAGATCTGTTTGTGGGTTATGAACTAAAGCGAACTTGCAGTAAGAGGCTGTGTCTTTATCGTGACAGCAGCCGTTTAAGCTCCCTCTAAATGAAACTCGTCCATTTGCCTGGTTAAGTTACCTGTCGGTAGCACTTTTGAGTAGTGTCCTATCTGCCTGTGGCCTACATATCCCCTATCACTTGAAGGGATACAGCATGTTTATTAGCAGTCATCCTCATTCTACTAGTATGCACGTCATTATAAATGCATGAGGTAATCTTCCAAACTCGTTTAATTGCACGTAGGCTGGATTGGTCCTTGGATCTTTTCAGCTGCAGAGAGTCGAGGCCTTTCTTGTTGGGAATTGACCAATCTTGCATTTTGTCCCACCTTTTCAACCAGCTAACCAGTCACCATATCAGCACTGCCTGTGCTACAGAAACCATTGATAGATGCAGCAGCCACCCACCAGAAGCTTGTGTCAAAAGTATCACTACCGACCTATTTTTATTGGACATTGCCCATCCCACCAATATCTTGACAGCTTTCGTTTAGATTCAAGGTACTACTAAGTAGTTCATTTCTGTTTTTCCCTTCTCCACATAAACCTCCCAACATCATTATGCTATTTGGCCTTCTTTTCCAACCATACCTACGACTAAAATCCTCTCTTAGTCTTGCGAAATTGGGTGTCGTCATGAGAAATCCTCTCTTAGTCTTGCGAAATTGGGTGTCGTCATGAGGGGTTTTGTTCCCTTATCTCGACACATCTTTGTCATATCAATCTTTTATACGTTTCAACCTCAATTAGGATGCTAGTTGTGGCCTGATTTTTGGCCCTTCCTTTGGATTACAAATCTGATGAGCTGTACGCATCATAAGACTTTGCTGCGCTTCCAGTTACTCCTTTTTTTTTTTTAATATATTAAGTATTCCGGTTTAATCAGACTAATCTTAAGTTCTTAGGATCTCACCCCAAGAGTATAGAGGATGTAAATCTAGAACCCCAAGATCTCTCAGGTTCCTACATAGTCTGTACATTTCTGCGCACAAAGAGTCTTCACATTCTAAATTGTTCAGCAGATGATTGATCACTGACTTCCCCTGCTCAGCATCAGGTTCCCATCAGCCCCCAGATTCCCTAGCAGTTTCAATTCCCACATTGCCGTTGGAAGTGAGGCTTTCGTAATTATTCCGATCAAGGAACTTTGTCCAAGGGCTAGATAATTATCAATAGGAACATGCCTATTTCTCCTCTTTTGACGTGACTCGAACTCAAGACTTTTTTAAAGAAGAGAGCCTTAAGTGAGAAATCTGGACCAATTAATCAACCCCTCATATTGATTTGACGTTTTAGTGACACACAATTTATGGCAATTATTTCTACAAATAAACTTTCCACGAGAAAAAAATATTACTACTTTGAGCTAAAAATTAATAGTTAATTTAAACTTAAAAAATACATTATATTTGATCGCATTATTGTTTTCTTCCGCCACTTCCAATTTGTTTCTCAACATATGATCAGGATTTTGATAATCTCTTTTATTAGTTCTGTCTGTTACTTTTTCCTTCTTCCTTTTTTTGTCTACCAAGCTAAATTGAAGAATATTAAATACACTGGTGGTTCATCTTTTTTCTTTCAAAAGAAATTACATTTATGTCGCTTGGAATCACTTGTCATGGCCTATTAACCTAAAAACATACCATCCGGAGCAGGGTTCAGATCTTCTGTCCCATTAAAGGAGTACCTACTCTGTCCCACTAAAATACGTCGACGTTTTCACCCAAGCCTGCTGCTACGTTTTCACCCAAGCAAACTTTTTTTCACCCAAGCCGAGCCGACCCATGCCTCATCTTCTTGACTATTTTTCCCGCCTTTCTCTGTGAATGTACGGTATGATTTTACTTGGGTTACCAAGAAAACAGAGCTGACGATGGGGGAAGAAATGTAGAAGCAAAACCAATATGCACACCACGTTAGATACTTACACGCCCAAACCAACGATCAGGACGGTCTTTTCAATTTTCTCCCTTACGGACATTTCGTAGCGCAGGTACAGATCATTAGCTCTCGAAAGAGTTGGAAACAATGCAAAGAAAACAGAGCTGACGATCTGCTCCCGTGGTTTATGGCAATGCCGTGTGCATTTTCATGGGGTCAAGCCACTTTCCGTGAACTAAAGAAGTACTTCGACGAGCTTCCCATCTTTTC
>JANPWT010000006.1:29962920-29974918 GCA_024678245.1 Erythroxylum densum
CTTGTATTCGATTTTTCCTACCTACGTTTTCTCAATTGAGCTTGTCGTACATGATTTGTCTAGTATAAAGTATCCGATTGACTTAATTTGTAAATTATTGTGTCAATTCAGATATTTATTTAGTGCGTATCTAAATGGTAGCGATTACGAGCTCTTCCGTTACTATTACTTTTATACTATTTTTATTTTAAATATAATAAATAGTTTTTTTAATGAAATGTAAAATAATATTAAAAGTTTCAAACTTTGTGGATTGTTAATGTTGCAGTATTAAAATTTTTAAAAAGAAAAAATTTAAATGCAAAAAGTACGTGTAGCTGGTAGGGGCTGTCATGTGAAAGTCCTACCTACCTACCGTGAACAGAGACCAACTTGGCATGTGTTGGGCTGCTAGTATAAATGTACGTGCAAGTTCAATAGCCAGTGGGTGTAACTAGAGATAAGAAGAGAGGAGAGCGAGAGGTTGACGCTTGGGAGCGATCTCAATTGGAGGAGATAAAGCCAAAAAGCTGAAAATATGGTTGGTCCTTCACGACCACAATTTGTTATCTTTGGCTCCTCCATTGTTCAGTTCAGTTATGGTCACAATGGTTGGGGTGCTATGCTCGCTGACATTTACTCTCGAAAGGTCTCATTTTTTTCCTGAACTTTTACTATCTGGGGCTCTTGATCAGTGTAATGTAAAGATCTGAGTGAACTTGAGAGATAATGGAATTCTGGTTCTGGGTTTGCTTGCTCTTGGCATTAGAAAGTTGGGACAGTAATGGTGAACATTTTGTTACTGACAAATGGTGTAAATGAGTATGAAATTAATGGGTATTGATCCTAAAGGTTGGAGTTGTGACTTGTGACGTAATCTTTACTTTAATGGTTTGTTTGATTGAATCTTTTAACTCTACGAAGATGAACTATTCATATATTCTGAGTGATCTTTTTTCTGATGGGTGCAGGCAGATATATTGTTGCGAGGATATTCAGGTTGGAACTCCAGTCGAGCTCTACAGGTTATAGATAAAGTGTTCCCAAAGGTGGCACTCTTGTCTTATACACTGTGTTTTATGTGATGGCTTATATCATTAAGACACATTAGACTAGTGGCTCCTCCTCTTCTTCGCTTTATAGAAAATGAAAAGGTTTTCCAGGGTCTGAATGTCCAATTCTGTATGGAAAAGGAGAGAAGTAATCAAATTTTAACTAGTTATTTGCAAGTCTGTGATTCTCCTGAACTTGAACTAGATGTGTTCTTGGAAAAGAAATGAAATATTAGAAACGGTCTTGGGCATTTTCTGATCTACTGTTACTTGCAATCCAGGATGCTCCCATCCAACCCTCACTCGTTATAGTTTATTTTGGTGGCAATGACTCAACCCACCCGCACCCAACTGGCTTTGGCCCTCATGTGCCACTCCCTGAATATTCTGATAACATGAGGAAGATTGCTAAACATCTCAAGGTAAACAATGTAGCTACCTTTCTCCATCTAGATTGGCCTCCATTGTTGATTCTTTCATCTCTGCAACTTGAAAAACTCAGACGTACAATTTGTCCTCTCTGTGATTTCAGAGCCTTTCGGAGAATATTCGGATTATCTTTCTCAGCGCACCTCCTATCAATGAGGAACAGTTGTGTAAATTTAAGTAAGTCCCTTCTCAAATTGTGTTCTCCTTGTTTATGAGCTTCACTTCAGCTTGATAATGAATTGGTATTAAGCAGTGACGAATTTGATGAGGTTCGAACGAATGAGAGCTTACGATTGTACGCACAAGCCTGTTTAGAAGTTGCAAAAGAGATGAACATCAAGGCGATTGATCTTTGGACAGTAATGCAACAAAAGGAAAACTGGAAGGATGTTTGTTTTACGTAAGTTCATATCTTTTACTAAGCTGATAAAAATAAGAAGACCAAAGATTCCTTTCTGATTCTGATCACAAGTCCCTGAAGTGACTACTTTGTCTAGTTTCTGATTCTGATCACAAATTCCTGAAGTGACTCTTTCCCTAGTTACATTCGGTTCACAAGTCCCTGAAGTAACTCCTTTCTCTAGTTTCTGATTCTGATCACAAATTCCTGAAGCGACTATTTCCCTAGTTACATTCTGATCACAAATTTCTGAAGGGACTCTTCCTCTAGGTTTTGATTCTGATCACAAATTCCTGAAGCGACTATTTCCCTAATTAAATTCTAATCACAGATTTCTGAAGTGACTCTTTCTCTGGTTTCTGATTCTGATCACAAATTCCTAAAGTGACTCTTGCTCTTTTTTCAAATTTTTATTACAAGTTTCTGAATGGACTCTTGCTCTAGTTCCTGATTTTGATCGCAGGTTCCTGAAGTGACTCTGCTCTAGTTTCTGATCCTGGTCACCAATTCCTGAAGTGGCTCTTGCTCTAGTTTCTGATTCTGAATTTCTGATCACAAGTTTTTGAAGTGACTATTCTCTAATTTCTGATTATGATCACAAATCCTTGAAGTGACTCCGCACTTACTTTCGTCTCAATCACTTCCTGAACTTCCTGTTTCAGGGACGGAGTCCATCTTTCAGCTGAAGGGAGCAAGATAGTTTTGGGGGAGATCATGAAGGTGATCAAAGGGGCTGAATGGAAACCAAGTCTCCACTGGAAATCAATGCCTACTGAATTCTCAGAGGATTCGCCATATGACCCTGTCAACTTCCAAGGAAAGCGAGTGAACATCTCTGACAGTGTTTTCCACAGAGACATAGAAGTTGACTGAGTAAAGAACCTTAAATAACAACACAATGCTCTGTTAATGGCTGCTCCCATGTCTAGCTCTACTATTTCGGAACATATATGGTCTCCCTTCTTTCTGAGTATAGTTTGCTTGTGTTCTTTATTAGTAAAACAATAATGACTTCTTCTTAGTATTAATCTCACGGATACACGGAATTTGAAGAGGTTTAAAAATACACACTTTGAAAATCAAAGTTATTATTTAATTTTAAATTATTAAATTATCATTTGGAATATATAATTTATAAAACAATGGGTAAGATTTATCTTAAATTTGATGTGAGATTGGAGAAGCATAGGATTTGCTGATATTAACTGAATTGAGTTTTACATTTAACATTCAATTAATTTATTAAAATATATAATTTGTAGAATATTACATGTAGTCTATATAGGTTATGCCAGTTTTAGATTCTTGAAAAGATTCCAAGATGGTTAATTTTCTCAGAGAATGACATAAGAGATGAACTACATAAAGCAGCTACAAACTGTTTCTGGACTCAGAAAAATATACAGAAGAATACCCATCTTCAAGTTTGCTGAAAGACAACTGGTAGATTCGCAAAAATCATTATATGAAATTAAACAAAGAATGATACATACAAAGCTCAGAAAGACAAAAGCCCGAATAACAACAACAACAACAACACTCACCATGCGACGTCCCGCTATTACAGCATAAATGAATATGCTCAGAAGATCTCTGCCTACTCGTGTCAGCCTTTGAACCTTTTAAAAGCTAGTAAATAGATATCCAAAGAGGACAATTGCTCTGAAAGAGGCAGTACAAACCCAGATCCAAGATCTCCAGGCAAGTGGGCGTTCTTTTTCAAAAGAGAAGTCACCTAGCTGGAGAGTTGGAACCTGCCAGTGGGCTTTTTTCTTCTCCATCCCTAACATTGCCCAATACAAATGGAAAACTTTTAATTCAAACTGGAACCAAGGGTTCAGACAACTATAACCACAGAAGGAAAAAGATTCAAAACTTACAAAGGCAGCATAAAACACAAAAGTCAAACCCGCTAGAACGACGAATGCAATCTGGAACACGTTATACCTGTAACATAGTAATTAATGTCCAGTACAATGAGATTTATCAAGTTTGTATAACTAGGGTAGTGGACTAGGAAGAAACTTATTTCAGAATAGCACTCACTTATATAAATATTTGATTCCGCGAAGAGACTGTAATGTGTGACCAAAAATCTCCTGTGCTGCAGTTGCTTGGGCGTAATAGCCAAATGCTGTCGCACAGAACTGTATCACACTGAAATTGAAAAGGAAAAAAAGTTTAGAGGCTCAACATGGTTACTATTACAATGATGTTGTATAATGAGAAATTAAATCGTCATCAGAGAGGCTTCAAGTCCTTCAGTGACTTGTAGATTATAATATCACTAACATTTGCAAGTTAAAGATGACATCTGACATCTCAACACCTAAAAAATATGGGGGAAAAGAAAAATTGAGGATCAAAGATTCCAACCTAATGGAGCAAAGGAGAATAAGTCCGACATTGAAGAGAAATGAGTTCATTAGAGTGCCTCCCCACCTAAACAACTCAAGACAATTGATTAGCTACTATCCAAACATTTGAACAGAATTTACGCACATGCTTGGTTGGTTAAATCAATAAAAGAGGAGAGGAAGCCTGCAAAAGGAATTATTACTTCATTGGATGTATGGTGATAAAGACTAATCTGAGACCTAGCATCATCGCACCAGCTACCACTGCCAACAAAAGGTAGAAGCAAAAGAAAGCAAATGCTGCAGTACCCAGAAGACCTGCCAATGTGCGAGAATTCACCACAGGTATAAGATATGTAGTAGAATGCTGCATCAAGACAGACAGAAAGAGATGACAGAAAAGTGAAAATATTGAAACCTACCCCATACATCATCTAACTTGATGAAAACTTCATTCAAGAAAGCGGAAACAGGTGGATCAACCAACAGATATATGATAATGTGAGCAATCCAAGCAATCGAAACAATCAACCTATGAATCAGAAAATGAAGAACAAACTTGATTAAGGACCTTAGAATCAAGATTGGACAATTCAGTACAACTAGTGATAGAGACTAGTTAAAGACAGACGAAATAGATCAACTTGGGTGAATGCTCAAGCCATCTATTATCTCAAGTTTTAATGTTCTTCAAGAATTGATTAATCTATTTTCCCTGTCCTTTCCCCCCAGCGGCTTTCTGTGTTCAAACAGCTCTCTCTATCCATTCTTCATGATATAGGTCATTATCACAACATATTGACACTTGGATGAATTCCAAACAAGTAACAGTCACTAAGGTATCACAGCAGCTACTCAAACTATCACCTGGCAGTAAAATTAAGGATTTTTTTAACAAGAATTAGATGTGTTGCAGCAGCACTTACCCTAAAATTCCCAACACAAACTTTGCCAAGTATCCAAGAACAGTCAATGCCCAGGCTGTCTCAGCCTAGAAAAATACAAGCATGGATGTTAATGAACTTGGGCCACAATGCACCAAAGAATAACCGCTCAGAATATTTGGCAGCAAGTAGTAAATCACCTTTTCTCCTTGGGGGTACATCTCTTCTAACAGTTTGACATCTTCTTCCAACTGAAGCAACTCCTGCACATTTTATCATGCATAAGTTTCGGTCACAACTATAAAAGTTCACATAACTAATTTCAGCCATTGTCGACCAAGTTGTCTGACTTCAGTATAGATGAGAAGAAAGCAAAGTTCAGGCAGACGTGCACAAAACAATTGAATTTCACACTCACATCAATCTCTAATACTACAGAACTATCTTAAGTTACCCATTTAGAAGTTCATATAAGACGTCATAACTTCCAAGTGTTGAAGTACTCAAGTTTGAGGTAGCAACCATATAACTTGAGCTTGAGCAACACAACAAAGGCAATCAAGAACTTGTAGAGACATAATTGATACCTTTTCTACTGACTTAACATTCTTACGCCATTTTCTACCCTTAGCACCACTTCTTTCTTCTTGATGAAGTGTATCTGCTGCTTTTTTCAATTACTCTTGCTTTTTTACCAAGTTCAGTTGCTTCCTACAAAGTAAAAACAGATACTCCAAGGAATCAGACCCTATTAGCAATCGTGAAACTACTGAGTCAGTGAAACTCAATCCACATATTACGCCATGCTGAAAAGGCCCACCTTAATGTACGTGAGCGAGTGATAACAGCCTTTGGGCGTCGGATGAAAGAAAAGATGAGTCCCAGTGGCAAAGAAGCAATACCAACACCACCAAAAATCTGAAAATTGTTTAGGGGCAGAATAAGTTCCGTATTTTCCAAAACAGAAACTCTGAAGGAATCCAATTCAACAAATAGGTATCTGTAATAATTCTGAATCACATAATAGAACTATACCAGATCTAATTTTCTTGTCTCCCAATACCAAAGTTACGTCGCAGGTTGAACTATTGGAAGCAAATGGTTCCAAATAGTAGATTAACAAGTTTAAAGGAGTTGGCTTCTGGTGATCAACTTAAAATGAATCGATTGGTTTCTGGTGATCAACTTAAAATGAATCAATTATATAGGCCTCAAATTTCACTGCCGATTTACAAGAATAAAACCCTTAAAAAAAAAGCTAAAGTTTGGAGAACAAGGATACCGCAAAAAGCACAGATCCAACAATTGTTGCAAGAGCTACAACATATTCCGGAAATGTGGTGCGCATAGTCCATGTCTTCTCTGAGGAAGCATTTGCAAGAAATGCTGAGCACTGCAACCGCCCGAGCACAAAACCACTGTAAGAAAAGGCAATGCAGTGAACCAACTCAACAACAAGTTGACAAACAAAATGCAACCTGCCGAGCACCATTTGCAATACAAGGTTGACTGTTAGACAACTGAAAACTACTCGGGAAATTGGCCGTTGTTGAAGATAGATGCCTAACAGTGAAATCCACCTTCCCCACTACCCCTGATAAACCACAAAAGACCAAACAATGAGTACAATATATACATATACTACAAGATCAAAGCACAAAGAAACATGTAAAGCCGTTTAATCATCTTTTTTCTTTTTGATGAATTATCTTAAATGCAATACCTAATAACCAAATTTGCAATTCTCAAATCATATATCTTATAAACAACTGAGGCTCAAGTCAATTTGTGAAATCTAAAATGCTAATATAACATATCATTAACAGATCAATTAAAAAAAAACACAGAAAGCAGTAAAATTGCTGACCATATAAAATGCCCAGAACTAGAGCGCAAACAATAGCCGTAGTTATAACCCACAAAAGCGCATTTTTCACCCTTTTACCCACACTCCTGTGAAGCCAATACCATACGATGATTAACAAATTTTTTATCAGATCAAACAAAAATCAACGTCTAAAACCCTAATGAACACCGACTTATCCTGGTCGTCTTCGTAGTAGAACATAGCGAACGGAATAATGAAGAAAACGAGCACAGCGTCGATGATGTACACTGCGATCCACAGATCCTTCATTGGCAAGGTCAAGTTACACGCGCCATTGTATACCGCGTGACGACAAGCCTGCCGGTTAGCCACGTCAGCGGGTAGCATCAGGATAGAGATGGCGGCGATTGAGAGGCCAAAAACGACGACAAACTTGGGGAAATACGCTTGGTTTTTGTCGTCGGGATGCTGGTAGTTGACGAGAAGGTAGACATTGAAGATGAAGACGATGATGCACACGATTATGGCTACGATCACTAGAGCGAGATTGAAATCGCCCATCGCTTAAAAGCACTCGATTCGAAACCAAATCGATCGAGAGAAGTGAACAAGACAACAATTGACAAAATGAGGGTTTGTGTTGATTGGGAATTTGAAAAGTTGATTTATTTTTATGATCTTAAAGAAAATGGAGACTTCTTCTTCCTTTCTGTTTTCTCTGTAACCCAAGTAAAAACATACCGTATATTCAGAGAGAGAGGCGGGAAAAAAAGTCAAGAAGATGAGGCATGGCTCGGCTCAGCTTGGGTGAAAAAAACGTAGCAGCAGACGTTGGTTAAAACTAAAGAAAACGACGACGTTTCTTAGTGGGACAGAGTAGGTATAGATTTAGTGGGACAGAAGATCTGAACCCGAGCGGAGCAAAGCAGGGTTCAGTTTTGTTCCATTATCATTATGGCTAAAAAGCTACAAGTGTGATTGGACTGCAGAGAGAACAAAAACAGTGATAACATTATCAATTGTAATAATCTTTCCAGCACGACGCCCCAAACCCACTCCAACTCATCAAAATCCTATCACCGTCTCTCTCTCTCGCCTCTCAAGTCTCATCGTACATAAAACTTTAAAAAAATTCAAATTTTTTACAGGAGCAGACATGTTCGGCATTGGATCAGATACAATGCTTCCACCGCCGGCTTCTCCCACCAACTCTTCCGTTTCCTCTTCCGATCTCGACACCGAGGTAGATATCCCTATCTCCTATTCTCGTATAGTCTCCATTTTAAGTTTTTCCAAGTGAAAGACATGCTTTCTTTACCAATTTTCTTCTGTTGTTTACAGTCGACAGGCTCCTTTTTCCACGATAGAAGCACAACGTTGGGTACTCTAATGGGCGTGAATTTCCCGGCGATCACCTTCAGGGCAAACTCTCAGCACCGAGACAACCAAGCGACCGCTGGGGTTGTGCCCAGTAGTAAGAAGAAAAAGAAAACAACGGCCATCGTGTCGGTGGCGGAGCGGCGGCGCCGGAGGTGGTGGAGGCTGTGTAGGGACGGTGGTTCGAAACCGGCGTCTCTTGGCGATTTTCTGGAGGTGGAACGGAGATTCGGGGACGTTGATTTTTGTAACCATACGGCCGCCGAGCTTGAAGGTGTGGTGGTGGGGCAGCCGGAGCATGTGGTTCATGGACGGCTGTTGTTCGCCGACGGAAGGGTGTTGCCCCCGGCGCAGGTCGCTGTGGGGACCTCGACGGCTGGGGTTCTCCGTAGATTTCCGGTTTCTCTTACTGGGATTTGCAGCGGTGGGAGTGGATAAAACATAATATTTTTTATTTCTCATTAGTTAAGATTTATTATATTATCAGCCCACAACTTTTCATTATCTATTATCTGCACCGTTTCTATCCTACTCCAATATGTGATTTTCTTCAAGTTTTTGAAGTAGCAAAGTAAAAGCAAAGTAGCTGATAGGGGGAATAAAGATATTCACATGAACCTCATGAATTTTTTAATGTCGTTTTTGAATCGTAAAGTGAATGAGTTGTGAGGAGTGTAATCATAGCGGTCTTGCGAATGCAAGGTGGTGGCAAAATGGGCACATGCAGAGCTTTCAACACAAATTTGTCATAATCTGAAATTGGATTCCACTAAGAAATGGGCCGCAGTCAGAAACAGTGGCCACTGCCTGGTACATGTCCAATTCCCATGCCTTCTCTATTCATTATGCTTTGCTGATTTGTTCTTCCCGTGGAGAGAACTTCAACCTTCGAATGTGTCGTGCAAACTTCGAACCTTTCCCTTGAGACTGTTTTATTGTTAAAGTGACTGTTTCATCACAATAGTTTAAGCTCTTATGTGAGACCAATTTAATTGGTTTTATATATTCTCTAATACACCCCTTCAAATGAAAGTTCTTTGGGTTTAAAATTTGTACATGTTTATTTTATTTTGTGTTTAATTTAATTAGAATATGTGGGTGGTAGGATTCGAACTCATGACCATTTGGTTATTGAAGCTCTGATATCATGTTAAAGTGACCGTTTTATTACAATAGTTTAAGCTGTTGTGTGAAGCCAATTCAATTGATTTTATATATTCTCTAACATTTATAAATTATCACACAGAAAATATTTTCTAGTTTTCACATATTGTTTAGAGATCAAGTTTTGTTCATAAAACACAAGATGTAGAAGCAATACGAAGGCCATTCTAGTTATCACGTATAACAATTTTACTAGTGTTGAGGCTTTAACGCCAACTTCGATTAAAAATTGATATATCATATATGCATGTTATCTTACACACTGTGTTATAGCTCCATATTTATATTATCACTAAAGCGAGAAACAATATTTGAACTTTTACCTTTTTGTGATATCAATTTTCTTCTAAAAAATATGCGATAGCCGACCGTGGACTTTCAATCAACTTTAGGACCTATTCAATATGCATATCAGAAATAAAAGATATGAGTATGTCTATGATTTTCATACAGTTTCCTTCGTCCATGAATCACTTTTAAGTAAAATAAGATTTATTCTAAACTAGGTCAAATTTACAATTTCAATACGTGTTACCATAGGATATTTCAAATTTTCGACTAGTCTTATATAAGTTTCCATCTTTTATGAGTTGTAGATTAGGAAGCATTAGAGCATTGCATAGCTTAGCCCTTAACTTTTCAGTCTTAATTAATAATTAAAGTATATATTTTCTCTAAGACAGACAATTCCTTCCTTCTTATCACATCACATTCTAAAAATACTTCAAAATGCCTAAATTTGGTGTGAAATTGGCTTTGAAGAAAGGACTTTAAGGATGAAATTTCTATAATACCACTTCGTAATGACAATGTCATCCACGTGTGTATATATATATATATATATATAAGAGAATGGTGTTAAATGCATAATGTTTATATAAAATTGAGTGATTATATTTACTCTTATTTATTCCAAACATTTTCACTGTTTGATTGAATTTTCTAACCAAATACAAGACTTTATTTTAAACCATATAGAGACTTTCAAAGATAACAAAATTTCCTATACTCTCCCTAAGCAACAAACCTCGGTGGTTGCTTCGTATAAACTTTAACTTGAAGGTCACCATCTAAAAAGACTTTTTTTCTAATATCTAACTGATGTAAAAGCCAATCATAAGTAGTTTGTATTGAAATTAATAAACAGATAGAGGTCAATTTAGTACCATGAGAGAAAGTTTGAAATTAATCCAAATCATAAGTCTAAGCAAAGCCTCTTTTTATAAGTCAGATTTAACTTGAGCTTCTGATCCATTAAAATTGACTTTGACTGCACATACCCATTTACACCTAATGGTCTTTTCTTTGGTAGGTAAGTTCACTAAATCCCTAGTATAATTAGTATCTAAAGCATTAATCTTCTTTTTCATAACCTCACGCCAATCAAAGTTAGATAAGGCTTCATAAACAATATTTTAAAAGAGTCGTAGAATCAAGGATGAAATAAATGAACAAAAAGAAGAAGACAAATGATCATAAGAAACAACTGATTAGATAGGATAAGTGCACTAGTGTTTACCTTTTTGCAAAGGAAAATTGGTAGATTAAGATCATTAATTTTTGGATCTGATGTCTAAAAAGGGATATGTGCCAAATATGTATTAGGATTGACTTATATTCTAGAATAGATATGATGAATAGATGATGGTAGTGGTTATGTAAGATTTCCAAGTGTAGAAGCAACATTAGTTGACTGAAATGTGACTTTATAAACTAACAGATCATCGCCTTCCCCTTTACCAGAAGAAGTCAAAGAATTAGGAAAGAAAGAAATGTGTTCAAGAAAGACAATATTAGGTAAAATAAGATACTTGTTAAGAATATGATAGTAGTGCTGATATCCCTTTTGTAGAGAGCAACCTATAAAAACACAATTTAAAGATTTGGGTTCTAGTTCAGTCACCTAAGCATCACGAGCAAAACAAGTACAAGTAAATACTCTAGGTGTAAAAGGGAATAACTTTTTGGTAGGAAAAAGACAATGTAAGTGTAACACCCCCACTCCCGCATGACCTGAACCTGACATCGATGGTGATATCCAAGTCCGTGTCCCGCGAGGGTGACGTGCTAAACACTTAACACATTCATAAATCGGTATAAAATTTTTATTTTTTTGAACCACAAACATTTTAGGCGGAAATCGATACTCAAATTGAGCCAATTTCATTCATAAACATTTTTAATCCACACAATAAAGACAATAAAATTTCAATGCCACTTGGGCCCATTACAAAAATAGAAGACTGGTAGTCATAGTTTCATTACACTTCAAAATCATTTACTAACATTTCTAGTTTGGAAAGTTGATACAATCATTACTGAAAACATAGTCTGATATAAATATAAGAAATAAGAATGCAGACGCAAACTGATCCCAACCTTTATCCTTCACTTATGCTGCAGGTATACTCCCGTTGGCCTAACGGGATATTCTTCTGATCTGAAAAATAATTGCAAATTTTGGGTGAGTTTTGCGAACTCAATGAGTGACCATCATCGATGGCTCACCCAGTCACATAACACATAAT
>JANPWT010000006.1:30072594-30086850 GCA_024678245.1 Erythroxylum densum
CACCCCATAATCACCGGCAGCAAAACTCTGCTGGTTTTGCCATTCTACAATAACCTTAGATCATAAACTCAAATGTTTATTGGTCACATCAAGGCTACATTACATATATGAGAGGCTTTCCTACTAGAAGAGTAAGGAACATACGAAGATGCAATAAACATACACAAACCCGCCAGACAAATATCTCATATCTAGTTCAGTAAATATCAGTCCAGTATACGCAGATAGACGCAAATCGTATGGAAAAACAATTTTTTTTCAAACATGGAACAAACAGTATATGAATCCAACAAAAAAATAAAATTCACATATGCAAACTTAAGTATGTTAGACAACGAGGGAGTTCAAAACAATTTCTCAGAAATCGTGTAGAAAACTTGTTAAATAAAAATAGTATGCATGCATTTAACATTTTAAAAAAACTACTTTGGCTCTGATACTAATATTAGAAATTAATAGACCAAAACATAGCCACATAGATCATGTTAAGCAGGATCGTTTATATGCATATAAAACGAAGAATCATATACTTGAACTCGTGTTATAATTCTACCGATATAGAATTTTCTGTTTCCAATTTACTGCAGAGTTATTATCCTCCTTTTCGTAAAACTTGAGGAAAGAAAAAAACTGAAGAAACAAATACACTCAGTACGTTTCTTACCAAACGTTGCATTCATATTTGTCTTCATATAACTACTTTTGGTAATTATTCAAGAACAGTGACTATGATATCATTCATGGGTGTATATTAGTCATTATATGCATTCGAAGCACCGGTAACGACCAATGAGTTCAAAGGCGCAAGATGCTTTACAGGGAATCCCGCAAGTTACCTTTGCGACCAAATTGATTGTTTGATCCTTGTAATTACCCCCATGCTTATCAACTTGGAGAGCGTTTGGATTGACATTGCCATTTTGTTAGCTTGCTAACTTCTTTACCGACTATTCTTCGTGTGGTTTTCAGATATTATTCTAAGAATGAGCGAATATGATGAAAATTTTTCCCACACCGAATTCAATGGATCCAATTTCCCTTGAAAATGATACGATGTGGCTAAAAGACGCAATACAAATAACACGCAAATGTCAAATTCATTATTTGATATTACCCTGTTGCCTTATTTTAACCATTTGACAAGACAAGAGCTGCATGAATCAAAACCTTTTTGGCCTTACTCTGGCTAGAACTGCAAATTTCTTTCTTTTCTTCTGTTTTCCTTTCAGAAAAACTGGCGCTTGCTTTATCTCAGGCATGTCATGGTTCTTTACATCCCATATCCAGTATAATTGAAGAGTTCAAACACAAAAGCTAACAATGTCGAAAGGATTACCGTATGTAATGTTCCTAGAATAGGCTAGCTCAGGGCAAATGTGCATGTTGTTGAACTTTTCTTTCAAGTCCACTTTTATCAGCCCCCACCACCTTGTCAATCTCCTTTCCATTTTCAATGAAGAAAAAAGTAGGCACACTGCTAATATTCCAGCGTGCGGCAGCATCCCTAGCTTCATCTATGTCAAGTTTTAAGAAAACAGCTTTTGGGTACTTGGAAGCCAAACTTGTGAAAGCAGGAGAAATGAAACGGCAGGGTCCACACCATGTTGCTGTAAAGTATAGTATGGCAAGTCGTGATGTTCTTGTAGCAGCATTCAACTTGGTTTCCAGTTCACTAGCAGAATGAATACCCATAACTTGTCCTGTTGGGTCATCAGTAGTAGAAAAAGAAATTTTGGTAACTTCTGCTGGGCACCATTAAAATTTTTGATAAATTTCACATACTGGAAGAAACAAACTAACATTAACGATCAAGCAATTTGTAGCGATTGAGAAGGTTTAAGGAGAACATTAAGGTTGCTCATTTTAGGGTTTACATATAGAATATGTCATAAGGCATGATAAAACATGTCACTAAAGAAAAGGAACGATAAATTACAAAGTGCTAAATCTTTTTTTATTTCAATTTCCAACTCTTAAACATTTTTAATTAAGTGTCTAAATTTTTACGAATTAAGACAATTCAATTATAGAAATTTTCTCGGCTAACATTTTACTCATGTGAGTAACAGAACCCGTAAAACTGACATTTCCATGAAAATTCAATACAAGATCATTTTGTGTTCTTAAAACGATGCTTTGGTCCTACCTCAATTTTGGGTAGAGATGTGATGCTCCTTGTTTATTCAATTTTCGTAATACTCTACTTCAATGAAAGAATAGTTCATATACAAGAAGAATACATCTCAACCCAATACCTTAAAACATGAAGTTACTATGCATATAAACCATTCTGAATTCTTGTTTCAAGTCGATGTGAAAATTTAGCACTTAACATGCATAAAAGTTATTCCTCAAAAGAAGCAGTGATCTTATGCAAATTCTTCCAGAGTTTTATTGACAATATAAACATGAAAAGAGTATCCAAAGCAAAAAAAAATGGACATGTACAAGAGCACACCACTGACAAATATACACACATCGAGAGTATGCAACAACTGGGGAATGTCTAATTACTCGAAACAGTTTCTTGCACGCAGTAGTGTCAACTATTCCCATGGGATTATACATTCAAAGAACCAGTTAGAGTAGGAAATAGGAAAATTATGAAATATTCTAAGACCTATAGAAACAAGAAAACATTCTGAAGTAGGAACTTTGAGGGTGAATCAAAACATCTATAAGACTTAACATTGTTCATTGAAATAACAAGTCTTCTTTAACTTTTAAAGAATATCTGGCAGTTTATGCTTCCAACTTCTATCTCCATCAAAAAATAGTCTCTATCCTGATCCTAAAGTTCCCACTTCTTTGCCATATCTTCATAATCTATCAAAACCACATCGCTTCCTGACAATCCCTACCTAAGAATTTCTCTCTACCAAGAGATATTAAAAGAGAGGTAACCATAAAACACAAACAAAACACTTTTGAGCAAGCATACAAGGCTTGCCATTCAACCAACTGATCCAACACGTTACCCAACCCTGATTCAGAAATCTATTTGAAGTCTTTGCAAACAATGAACCACAATTTCTCCTGCCCCACGAAGCAGCAGGAGAAAACAAAATAAGTAATAAAGTTAATTTTTTCAATTAAAGGAACACCAGTCAAAAATAAAATAGTCTCAAGCTTGAGCAAATAATATATGAAGTATGATTATAAATTCAAGCACCTAGCATCCTCTTCTTAGATAGTGAAGCTAGATATGCTATTGATGTAGAACAAATATAAGAATTATTAAATAGTAGCTAAAAATTACAAATTTAGAAAATATGGCTGATATTAATCTGCTAGAATATCAAATTTTAAGACTGAATTTTGGCTACAATGTTTAAATTTCAGAGTTTGTATAGCTGACATTTTAAGGTTTGATTGCTGAAAATTTAAGCGTAGGAGTTTAGGGTTTAATAGGCTGAATTTAGGTTTATTATGAGTGGAATTTAGTAAGGAACACAAACAATGGAGAGTAAAAAATTAGGAATCACTTGTAAGGTCTAAGAATCACTCTTAGAAGAAAGCATCTCACCTTCTAGTTGAAAAGTCAAGCTTGTATAAAAATTTCATATTGCTTATTTTTTGAAAGACTGAATAGACACATTTATAGAGAGATCTTTAGAACCCTTATTCTTGTAGGAAAGGGTAAATCATATTTTAATGAAAATTCTACAAGTCCTAAACAACTAGGATAATAAAATAACATATTTAACTTACAACTACTTCCTATCTAATAAAGAATTCTAACACAATCTAAATTTTTGTCCATAACTTTGATGTCAAATCAATTCTCAATTCTCCTCTCACTAAATTAAGGCTTGTGGTAGACTAATTTTTTCTCTTTTAGTTCTTTCATATACTTTAAGCTCTTCTGCATCAATTCTTCCTAGCTTGTTTGAAGTCGTCCTCGACATAGAATGTGACAAATACTGATTATACAAGTCTGGATTCAACTTTTGAAATTTAGATTATAGAATCCAAGTCTTATTAGAAATTGGTCTTTCTTTCCACTTGACAAGAAATTGTCAATATCTTCCATCTCTTATCACTACAATTTGTTCATCAAGAACATTCTCTATTTCCTCTTTAAGATAAGAAGTGCCTGGAATTCTAACAGCTGCGGTAGGGAATTGCCCATCTTGTACATTATAAATAGTTAAAGTCTGCAACATTAAAGATAGGACTTATTCTCATGTCACTTAATAATTCCAAAATATAAGCATTAGCACTCATCTTCTTAATGATCTTATAAGGTCCAACATTCCGTGAATGAAGTTTCTAATATTTTCCTTTTTAAAAGCACTTAGGACGAATCCTAACCATCACTATATCCCCTTCATTGAATTCCACCAAACTTTTAGCAAAATGGAGAGCATCATAGGTCTTGGAACATGGAATCAAATGACTCATCTTGGAAAACCTATCCACCACCACAAAAATAGAATCTTAACCTCTTATAGTTTTAAGAATTTCCAAGATAAAATCCATACTTATTTCCTATCATGGTTCATGAGGCACCGGAATTGGTGTGTATAATCTAGAATTTTGTTTTCTTCTTTTAGCTAATTGACATGTTCAACATTGCCATATGACCTTAGACATGTCCCACTTCAAAAAGAGTCAATAAAAGTGATCTTCAACCATTGCAATGGTTTTATCTCTCCCAAAATGTCCTATTGTCCACGTAACTCCCAAACCACTCCTTATAGAAATACTATGTAGGCAAAGTCGATTTCCTTTGAAAAGATAGTCATCGTGAATCACAAAAAGAAAGTGTTAATCTCTTTGTCCAGTTGCAATTTTTGAATAGATTATTCCAAAATCTTAATTTGAAGCATATTCTCCTTTTATTTTGTCGAACCCCACAATTTTTACCACTAAAGTGCTAATCAAATGACTGTTCCTACTCAATGCATCAGTTGCCTTATTCTCAACTCCTATCCGATGTTTAATAACAAAATTAAATTGCCCCATAAGGCACCTTTTGTTCAAGTTCTTCCGGGACTTTTAAGTATTTAAGGGATTCATAATTTGAATATAAAATAAACTTCTTGTATATGAGATAATGATACCAATTGTAAAGACAACGTACTACTGCATAAATTTTTGTCACAGGTCAAATATCGTTGCTTCTCTTAACTTCTCATTTAAGTAAGCAAATGGGTGTTCATCTTGGTTGAGTATGCCTCCAAGTACCACCACATGAGATGTGTCACAACCAACTTCAAATACCTTAGAAAAATTTGGAAGTTGTAAAACAAGAGATTCAGCATCTTTTTCTTGATTTCTTCAAATGCTTTAGTTGCTGCCTTTGACCAAGTAAATTGTCCTTTCTTCAGGCAATTAGTAATGGGTGCCCTTGTGGTGCTAAAATTATGAATAAATCATCTATAAAATGTTGCTAGGCCGTAGAAATTCCTTGTCTCGTGCACATGCTTTGGGATAGGCCAATCAAGGATGGCCTTATCTTCTCGAGATTCATCCTCACTCCACAATAGAATATAATAAAACTCAAACACACAAAACTTGATTGCATGAAAGAACACTTCTTTAGGTTGATATAAAGTCTCTCGTCTCAAAACTCTCAAGACTGTTATAGATGTAATAGATGGCCTTCTTTAGTTTTGTTGTATATTAATATATCATCAAAATATACTACCAAAAATCTACCCATAAATGATCAAAGCACTTGATTCATCACACTTGAGAGTTTTAGGTTCGTTAGAGAGTCAAATGGCATCACCAACCATTCATAAAGTCTCTCTTTAGACTTGAAAATCATTTTCCATTCATCTCCGGGCCTGGATCTAATTTGAGGGTACCCATTTCGTAATTCTATCTTGGTAAAGATAGAAGCTCCAATCAACATATCTACTATGTCATCAAGGTGAGGAATTAGAAATTTACACCTTATCATGATCTTATTTATCGCTCGACAATCAATACACGTTCGCCAACTTCCATCCTATTTAGGAGTCAGTAGTGCTGAAACTGCACATGAACTAGACTTTCTTGAATAAACCATTTTTTCAGTAACTGATCTACTTGTCTCTTTAGTTCTTTATTCTCAATAGGATAGGCTAGAAGATTTGGTAGAGTAGATCCAGGTACAAAGTTAAGAGCATGTTGACTATCTCATACAGGAGGTAATTCACCCAGTAAATTATCCAGTGTAAGGTCTAAAAAATTAGCTAACAATTCTCCCCATTCTTTTGGTAAGATAAAGGGTGTTTCAGGTGTTGTTTTTGTTGCTTCCTTCAATACCATTGCAAACAGAATTCTATTTTCCTTATTTAACAACTTCAAATTCTCTCTCCTTACGGATATTAAGAGGCCTTTTCTTGGCATTTATGGTTGTCTTGTTACTTCCTCTTTGTTTTCTACTTATAAAATTATCTTCTTTCCATGTAATATAAACTGATAGATGTCAGCTTTTCTGAAGTGCTGCACATCTCAATCATAAAGCCACAATCGCCCAAGTAAAATGTGAGATAATTTCATAGGAATGACATCACACCAAATGCATTTCTCATATATTCCTAATTTAAAAGACACCAAACACTTTAGAGCAATTGGTATAGTACTTTCCTATACGGGTAAACTTCAATTGATCAAATCAATCATTCGTTCTCTCCATATATATTGGAGCTCTCGTATGTTTCTATCCAAAAGCCTTATTAAGTCTCTTGAAAGAATGTTGAGATTCTTGTGGAATCATCCTAAAAGTGAAAGGGGTGCTAAAATCAAATGGGCTCATATTTGTTTCCCTAAGGCAGAAGGAGGGTTAGGAATCTATTATGTCAAAACTACAAACAACGCTCTAATTCTTAAAAGGCTTTGGTGGATACTTGAGGACAAAAACTCTCTATGGCTAAAGTGGTTGCATAGCTACTTTCTTAAAGGAATGAGTATATAGGCCATTAAAAAGAGCTCTACATTCTCATACTTCTTAAGTCAACTGCTTCAAATGAGAAATAGGGTCCAACCAGAAATAAGTTGCAAAATTGGCAATGGAGAAACTACCTCTGTCTGGTTTGACAATTGGTCTAGCTATGGACAACTAATCCAGCTCTACAAGATACATGATGCTACGCAGAAGTTTCCTTTAGATGCTAAAGTGTGCTCACAGATTGGTCAAGGAACCAGGCAACTGCTTGAAGGCATAAGAGAAATTCAGCCTAATTACCCCCCTAACCCCTATGCACAAGATAGATTCTATTGGCAAGGAAAGTCAGTTAATAAGTTATCTAGGCAGTTATTCAAGGGACTGGTAAGAAGGAATCCGAAGTAGCTTAGCATAAAATAATATTGGAGTAAATGCTTATTGCCTAAAATTTCTTTTCTCCTATGGCTGACCATCAAAAACAAGTTGAGCACTACTGATAGATTAAGCTTTATGGCTTTAATCACAACTTGCCCTTTGTGCCTAGAATCAGAGGAAACTCGTGACCACTTGTTCTTTAGATGTAGCTCAGCAGCTAGCATTTGGAATATGGTGAAAAAGAATTGTTTATGGACCTTTCATGAGAACTCATTAACTCAAACTATATAATGGCTCACTGATCAGGTAATATTATCAAAAGCAACTATGCAGGTTTATACAATTGCTTTGGATACATCTATGCAAACCATCTAAAAGGAAAGGAACATTAGGAGATTTACAAGTAAAGCTACTTCTCTAGATGGATTAATCCCAGAACTGATTAGTGGTGTAATGATTTTGCTTAAGAACATTGCTAACAAGTGCAATTATGGCCAAGTCTCCTCACTGAGAATCTAATTCTCAATAGTTCCTTCAATATGATGTTCTTGTAATGAGTTTGTAGTGAGGGTTGTACCATATTGGAAGGATATATCCATATGATATTAATGAATTTTCTAATTTTTCAAAAAAAAAAGGTATAGTACTATCATCTACCCAAGCAACTTTGTAGAGATTTGGATATTTCTTCGTAAGTAAATTCAATAGCTTCACCATGTTCTCCGATACCACATTCATACTACTACATTAATGACAAGCTTACATACTTTATCTCCATAAAGAAAATAGCAATCTAAAGCCATTTTTCTTGTTCTTCCGCATCAGGGGTCATAAGTATGCATCTCACTGCATTAAGATTTGTAGGACCATCCAATTCATTAATAAAGTCTCCTTCCAACTCCTCTCTAGCTTCATGCTCACACGGATCATCAAATTCTTCCTCTTTTCTTATCCCATCAATATACAAACCCTACTGGCCCCTCCCATTGCATCAGAAGCACTTCTTGTCACTACTGCCTCCTTTGTCCCAATCTCAACTATGGCTTTGCCTTTAAGTTCAGCTCCTTGAGAAGTTATGCATTTGTTTTGTGGTGCAAATTTTGATGCATTGGGTGTTGGTCTAAAGTTTTGCATTGTCGTAGTTCTCTTCATATCGAACTCCTCGACTTTGAAACTTTTTAGTTACTTATTGCCCTAAGTATTGTTCCACTCTTAAAACCAGGTGATATGCATCTTCAAGATTGTAAATCCTTTGCATTATCAGCTCCTTGCAAGTTTCTGCCCTTAAGCCATTTTTGTGGTAAAATATAAGTTGTCATTCCGACTTCATCCTTTCACTTCAGATAGAAAGTTCATCAAATATTTTCGTGTACTCGGTTACGAATATAATCCCTTGTAATGGTTGTAAGTTGATCTTGGAGATATTCCTAATAATGAAACGGTAAGTATTTTCCAATAACTTCAACTTCATCTCTCCCAATCAACAATTGGTGGTTGACCTGTTTTTCGAAATCTATCCTCTACCAATCTCCACCAGATTTTAGCATGTCCAATTAGCTTCGTATAAAGATTTTTTTAGTTTGCATATCTTTTTTTTTAGGCTTTTGCTAAATCCTGGGGGAGGCTTCACGTAGAACTCTTCTTTCAAATCTCCATTTAGGAAGGCATTTTTCATATCCAACTGATGTAGAGTCCAATCTAGATTAATTGCAATAGAAAGCAACACTCTCACAATATTTAAATTAGCAACGGGTGGAAAAGTTTCTTAATAGTCCATGTCATAGGTTTGCGTAAACCCCTTAGCAAGGAGGCAAACATTATACCATTCAAGTGATCCATCAAAATTATAACATCGATGAACACCCATTTACATCTGACCAGTGTTTTTCCTCTCGAAAGATCAACTTCCTCTCACATTCTGAAATCATCGTTAGAGGATGAGGAGTTTCTCCATTGGCCAATCATCGTTAAGCGATAGTCCATTTCGGACTAATTTGAACAAAGAGAGGAAAAAAATTGAAGAAGAGTTGTAGCTTTGATACCATGAACAAAGAGAACAAAGTAATTCTTCCTTAACTTTTTTGCGAATAGTAAAAGGAATACATAGGACAATGTGGCCCTAATCATCTCCTTAAGTCAAGGAGAATCTATTTATTCTCTAGTAATAAAATCTCATTAATACAAGTACTAATGAATAGAATATCAACTAATTATCTGTAGAGAATCAGCTAATTATCTCTAGAAATAATTAGCTGATTCTTTCTACAATATCAATACTAACCAATTTAAATCATAGTATAGTAAAAATTCCATAAGTCCTAAACAACTAGGATAACATATCTAAAATAGAATAGCATATTTAACTTACTACTACTTACTATCTAATAAGAGATTCTAACATAATCTAAATTTCAACCCTTATCTTTGATGTCAACTCAATTGTCAATCCTCATCTAACCAAATTAAGGCTTATAGTTAACCAATTTTTTCTTTTTTCTTTTTTCTACATGCTTTAAGCTCTTTTGTATCAGTTATAAGGTTAAATCAAGAATAACTTTACACAATCTAATATTCTCTTCAGTGAACAAGCGTTCATATGGAAATTTCCAAGATGACAAGAAACTAGTCGTCTTACCATCCTTTAAAGAAGATAAGGCTTCTTGATCCTGCATGAAATGCAAAGAGAGTAAACAAACTAAAGTTACAAAATAAAAAAGAGAAGGACAAGAAAATAATTGAACAAAACTATTTACGAATGAGACAGATATTAACCAAGGTAATATCAATGAAGCTGATCACATTAGTAGCTGGTAAATAATCAGCAAACAATTCAATGAAGAACCCAGTCAAAGGAAAACCATAACATTCATTTCTAACCCCATCAACCTCCCATAATGGACATTCAAGTTTTCTTGACAATAAAACACTGTTCAATTACAGAAAAGAGGTATAATTTCATATAAAAATACCAAGAAAGGGAGAACCAGAGCTTGGTGTTCTCATCATATTCTTTTTCATATTTTACATTCGTGCAACCCCTTTCTTTTCTAAAATTTATACTAACTACTGAAAAGTCTCCAAAATACATGTTCTAAAATTTTATTTATAAAAGTAAGATAATTTTTTCTTTTCTCTCAACATCAAAGAAACACGATATATTCTTCTGTTTAATAATCACTTCATATTTTTATAACTTAGTTTTATCTTCTTTTCATTGGCTTTATTTCATTTACCATAATCTTTATATTATCTCTTATTTATGTTCTTGTATCATTCTCATTAATCTCTTGCTTTATTTTGAAGATAATTCCAAAATATTCTTTTATATCGTTCCCATGGAAAAGAAAACTGAAGAAGGAAGAAGAAATGAGCAACTAAGAAAAATAATTTCTACTACTAGAAATGTCCTCGCTATCTTTCTCTAGAGCAAAATGATGCAAGGTGACAAACTTAAATAAGAGATCGAAATAATCTTGAATGAAGTATCAACACAGACAAAAGCCTAGAAGGAAAAGTAGAATAGGAAATATTCTACATTTCCTTGTTCAGCATTAAAAATGGCTTTCACATAAAATTACGCCTAAGCACTCTAGAAATGCTACTTACTTGTGCTTGAGCCCACTGTTGTTTCTCTCTGGCAGCCTTCTTTCTCTCCCTTTCTTTCCGCAAGTGTTCATATTTTCTGCGGTGCTCTTCAATTTTGTGTACATTGGGCTCAACCTGTGGATACGAATGTGTTACTACATAAGAGTTGCCTCTAAACAGCTGCAGCCAATAGGAAAACAGGAATTACCTTCTTTAGTGCCAAACCGATTTCCTCATCATGGTCCAATTTTGATGCCACATGCAGATCACATGCTGCCTCTTCCCATTGGGCCAACATGGTTCTTGCCATTCCTCGTATTTTATATCCCTTTGCCGAGTCAGGGTTAATCTAAAAGAAAAAATTAATCACTAAAGCCATTATTATTCCCCAGAATCTAGAGATAAAAATGAACATCTAGACACACAACATATCACATCCATTAATATAACACTTCTTCCCCTGCTCATAGAAACACAAGAATTTACGGGTATTTACTAACCTCCATAGCAGCATTGGCATCGCGTATGGCAGAATTAGGTTTCTTCAGTTTAACAAAGATGCTACCTGATAAGAGAAGTGTTAAGATATCTTAAGATATCAATATAAGACGAGACATTGAAGAAATTAAAGATTACTCCAATGGACATTAAATTTGTTAAAAAACAAGCACCTCTGGTTGCATATAATATAGCTGAAGAAGGATTCAGCATTATGGCTTCGGTTAAATGATCCATTGCTTCACCCAGCTTACCTAGAGACACCAAAAACCTTGGCAATAGAAACTTAATATGGCAACTTAAGCAGAAAGCTAGTGTCATTAATAACCTTCAGATACTGCATCCATAGCTTTCATTTTCTCCATTTGTGCAGTATCTCGCATTTCTTCAGTAACTTCTATTGTTGGGTTTCCCATCTACAATTAGACAAGGACAAATAAGCATATTTCAGAAACCAACACCCCATAATCATAAAGTGGGACTATACTAACAACTCAAATACCTTTTGCGGAGGATCACTGTCTGCTTCTATAACCTCAGAGTTATCCAACTCAAGATCAGATTCAACGATGTCCTCAACATCTTCACTAGGTCTTGTGGCATCATAGTGTTCCTCAGAGTCAGACATGTCAATATCACCTTTCTCCTACATGCAAATATGTTGTCATTGGCACATTTCAAGAAAATGTGAATACGAGCAATATAAGTGCTTTCCTAAAAATGCACAACCCTGTTACCACAGAAAATTGCACTCCATGGGATAACTTCTTTAATGTGAAGAAACGGTATGTCGTAAGAGAGTTTGAGAAGAAGAAAGAGCAAAAGTAAGGTCTAATTCTAGAAAGAATTTCAAGCACAGCCAAAGTTGGGAGGCTAAATGTTTTGAAGACATGAAACGCATTTTAGACACCCAAATTTCATAATCAATTAAAGAAATAAACATCAAAACTTTATTGTATGCTGAATAGAAAAAACAAATTTGTACAATAATAAATCAAAAGTTGGGATTATAACATTAATGTCATAAGAAATAAAATACCATCAGTTGATTAAAAATTATAGTGACTCCTAAATGCATCTTACTGGTATGTAAACATGGTTATCAAGAAAAAGGCCTAAAGCATACAAATTTTTAGGTTCACAAGAGAATAATACTGTCTTGTTGTGCACTAGCACCTACAGATGTGTAGTGCTCGTGTAGATTTATTATGCCACTCTCTATCCTAACACTGGATGAATATGCCAACCTTTTCCATTAGTAGGATTACAGAATCTACCCTATCTGAGCACCCATTTCTCCCTAGCTAAAAATCGCTCCTTTGAAGTTTGTCATTTTCCATTTAAACCATGTATTTGTAGACGCAATCAGAACCTTCAAAAGCATATACTGTGGGAAGCAGTTCAACAATGCTTGAAAATTTATTCTTAAAAAGAGAACAGCAGCTAGAGAACAAGTTCCTAGATCAGCAAGTAAGCCTTCTTAATTTTTCTATGCAAGAAGATGAGAAAAATCACTAAATATGTGATTAAAGTCAAAATGATCTAGTCTCTGACTTCTTTCTATTAATATTTTCTTATCCAAAACATTTTTCATAATCAGTTTTACTCCAGTGACAAAGTACTGGCCATAAAATTTGATTGAGTAGAGAATTTTCTGATCTTTCATAATAATATCTTCTAGGGTCTGTGAGTTTTGATCAGAGGCAGAAATCGGGTGAATTTCTGAAAGCCCATTACAGCAGAAAACCCAGATTTTTAATCCATTATGCATCATCGTGACCTGATGAGCAATGCAAACAATTACAAGTTTCCCACTTAAATCAACTATGGTTACAGTACGATATTCCTTGCAACTTCTTTAGCAATAAATACGAAAATGTTTCTTTTTCAAAACAAAAAACTAAAATGTTTTTCTAATTATATAATTTTCATAAAAAAGACTGCTCTCCAACAAATCAACAATTTAAGGGGGGAAATGGCAAATGAAATACCAAACGTAAACAACAACATACAAATCCCATGAAACAAACAAGCATAGGTAATAACCAAAACAGAAAACATAGGGATAGAGCTCACCAACTTAATTTCTGGAGGAATTCGAGCGCCCAGACTACAAAGAAAATTATAGCAGAAGATGAGGAAGTAATATTAGTGGAGTAAGTGAAGAAGAAAGAGCATGGGTAGCGTAGGAGTACCTCTCAAGATAGGATTTGAAGAAAGCAAGAGAGGGGTTATGGAGAATTGAAGGGTTGGACCTGCACCCATTGATAAACTGCTTCAGTTCTGCTATCTTAGCTGCGTCCATGCGGCTTTTTTGGGTGGGTTCTTCTTCTCACTCGGTCTGGAGAAGAGAATAAATCAGCAGTTGCCGGAAGCAGCACCTACCCTGGTTGCTGTCTTCAGTACCTAGCTGTAGGCGGAATAGAACAAGATAAAACGGAACAGAAATTAAGGATAGTGAGGTGTTTGGTTAGGGTTAACAGAACAGAAAAAACTGTCTCCATCTTCAGGATAGAATGTGTTTAATTGCAGAGGACAGAACACAAATATAGTGCAAATGACGAATATGCCGCTGATCTTTAATATGATTTTTTTTTAGAAAATTTAATATGAATAGAAATATGTAATTCATTGAAACTTTTATTATGAATGGTTTGTATTAGTTAAAAAAATAATTTAGAATAATAATAACAATTTCAGATTGATCACGAATAAAATTAATAATAATTGCTATTATTATTTTCATAAAAAATAATAATAACCAAACATAAATAAGTGAAAAAATGTTTAATAACAATAATTTTGAATAATAATAAATACAAATTATGTAATAATTTGTAATAATAATAATTAAACATAATAAAAAAATTATTAGCATAATTAGAATAATAAAGAGGAAATGGATGCGGTACTAATAT
>JANPWT010000006.1:30173507-30185937 GCA_024678245.1 Erythroxylum densum
TCTTGGAAAGATCTAGGGTCAGATATTGTTGATATTACTAATTGTCTCTCTTCACATTTAGCTTCCAAAATACCAGTTCACATTGTTATCTTGGGAGTTTGTATATACTCGCTTTGGAGAGAATGGAATTTTCAACGATTCAAGAATAAATCTTCTACAAAAGAAAGTTTGATCTCTTTGATGATATCTAAAATTCCTGAGATTGTTTTGTCAAAGAATCTCCATTTAACAAGCAGCTTTAATTTTTCTAATCTTCTCGATTGTGGGCCTTCAACAGTTGTAGCAAATAGTTGCCATTAGTATGTTATGCTAGCTATTTGCAAAGAGGAATTATGAATGAAAGCAGCATGAAGACGTTATAGGAGAACTAGCAAGTCCATCTATTTTATGATGTAGTAGTTTCTTCAGTTGATTTGTATGTTAAGGGTACTCCCTTGTCTTGTGACTTTGTAATTTTACTCTTTTTTCATTAATTCAATTTTCTATTTTTTTTAAAAAAGTCTATATTTAATTCAACTAAAAGTAATTGTTTTTTCCACAAGAAACAGTCAGTTACAGTTGGTACCATGCTTCGTAGCCACTGTTTTAAGCTTCACAAGTCTTTGTTTTTTCACTCTTCGATATACAGGTGCTTCACTATTACGCAAACTAGCTTCTCCTTTAAAATCACAAGCCCCCCTCATGTTTTGAACATTTTCCTAGTATTGCTTCCTTATTTGGCTCTCTCGGTTTGTTTACGTGTTGGCATGCGTGGGTAAACTTCTTGGACCACATCTTTGCTAAGTATCTTCTTATTTTGCGTGCGCAAATCTGTCAGGTCGTATTCTTCATGATTTTTTTCAATCTCTTCAGTAGCTTTTATTATTTAGCCCTTTCTTCTTTTTGTTTTTATTAATAGCCCTATTAATAATTTAATAGTTGTTGTGTATTTTTGGGAATATTATTATTAGTATTTGTTTACTTTCCAGTTTTAAGGATTACCTAGAATCGGATCTATGGGAATAGTGAACGACACAAGGTAGGAGCGATGCCTTTAAATCATATGGAGGGAATCAATGAAATCGGTTCGATGCACACAATATGCAGGAATAAAATAGGTGATGATTTAATAAGAATAGGCTCTTAGAATGTCGGAACCCTCACAGGGAAGTCTTTAGAATTAGTAGCGATTTTAGACAAGTATAGGATATAGATAGCTTGTATTCAGGAGACCACGTGGGCAGGAGCTAAAGCAAAGGAGGTAGGGGATTTCAAACTATGGTTCTTGAGAAGCTCGCGAAAACAGAATGGCATAGGTATCTTGGTGGCAAAGGAACTTATAACTTGGGTAGTGGGGATCACAGGGGTTAACGATAAGATAATGATGACAAAAATGGTTTTTAACAGTGTGGTTCTCAATGTAGTATGTGCGTATGCCCCGCACGTGGGTTCAGATAGACAACAAAAGAGTATATTCTAGGAGGCGCTGGATCGGGTGATCCAACAAATTCCTACTAATAAGCAGATTCTCCTAGGAGATGATTTTAATGGGCATATAGAAACGGATTCAGACGGATATACAGAAACCTATGGGGGTTTCAGACATGACACTAGAAATGAGAGTGTGATTGCTCTTTTGGGCATGGCCCTAGCATATGAGTTAGTCATAGCAAATTCCGTTTTTAAGAAAAATGAAGCGCACTTGGTGACATTTCAGAGTAGCACGAACAAGATGCAAATTGACTATTTCCTTATCAGAAAAAGTGTCAAATCATGGTGCAAAGATTGTAAAGTGCTTCCGGTCGTGTGCATTTCGACTCAACATAAATTACTAGTTTTGGATCTGGGAATTAAAGGATGGAGGTCGTAGTGTTTTACCATACATTGTCATATAATTCGGTGGTGGAGGTTGAAAGGGGACAAGGTGGAACAATTTAGGGCTCAAGTTCGGGCTAATACAACATAATCAGCGAGTGGAGATGCCAACCAGATGTGGGAGGGTGTTGCCTCCGTTGTTCGGGCTATTGCTACAGAACACTAGGGGTATCCAAAGGGATATCCAAAGGGCAAAGGAGAGGGCGAATGGAATCTTGGTGGTGGTCGGGCGAGGTTCAGGGGACAGTTAAGGCAAAGAGAAGAGCTTTTAAGGATCTTCTAGCAAGTACAACAGAGGTGGAGCGGGAAGTCAATAGAGTATGGTATCGATTGGCAAAACAGAAGACAAAGAAAACCATCTCAGTGGCTAGAGGAGAAGCATATAAGACATTGTACAAGGACTTAGATACAGTAAAGGGAGCACAGAAGATTTTCAATTTAGCACGAGATAGGGTACGTAGTACATCTGATTTCAACCAAGTTTGTTGTATATAGGATGGAGCAGGGCAGGTACTCATCGAGACCCAAGCCATCAAGAGGTGATGGCAGAGATACTTATATGGCTTGTTTAACATAGAGATAGTGGGCAACATAAAGTTAGGTGAACCTCCGTGTCGTGACTTGTTAAAATTAGGTACATTGGGAAAGGTTCATGAGTGGTGAAATTACAAAGGTTATGAGAGGGATGGGAAGTAGAAGGGTCGTGGGACTGGACGAGATCCTTATAGAGTTATGGAAGCGATTAGGAGTTGTTGGTTTTGAGTGGTTAGTCCAACTCTTTAATGTGATACTAGCGACAACCAAAATTCCGGATGAATGAAGATTGAGTAGGTTAATCCCCTTTTACAAGGGCAAAGGAGACATCAAACTGTGCCACAACTATAGAGGCATCAAACTATTGAGTCACACCATGAATCTATGGGAGAAGGTAATTGAAAAACGGATACAGAGAGTTGCTTCTATGTTGGTCAACCAATTTGGGTTTATGCTTGGTAGGTCCACGACAGAAGCAATGCATCTACTTCATAACCTCATGGAATGCTACAGGGAACCACAACGGAATTTGCATATAGTTTTTATTGATTTAGAAAAAGCGTATGACAGGGTTCCTAAGAAACTCCTATGGAGATGTTTGGAGACAAAGAGAATTCCTATGACCTACATTAAAGTAATTAGGAATATGTATGAAGGAGCATTGATGAGCGTAAGGACGATAGGAGGTGATACGGAAGTATTTTCTATCAATGTTGGACTACATCAAGGTTCTGCTTTAAGCCCTTTTCTATTCGCACTATTGTTAGATGAACTTACTAAACATATACAAGGAGATGTTCCTTGGTGTATGTTATTTGCTGACGATATTGTCTTAGTGAATGAGACCAGGGAGGGGGTCAATTCTAAGCTAGAACATTAGAGAGAGACATTAGAACCGAAAGGATTTCGAATGAACAGGTTTAAAACAGAATATTTAGAATGCAACTTTTTGGGAAGCCAACGATTGCATGACGCGGCGGTAACAATTGGTGTCAATGTCATACCATAGAAATCGTCTTTTAAATATCTTGGATCCATTATTCAGAGTGATGGTAATATTGATGTCGATAGAGTTCAGCGTATTATATTTGGTTGGACCAAATGGAGGGGTGCATCAGGGGTTTTATGTGACAAAAAAGATTCCTGTAAAACTTAAGGGGAAGTTTTATAAAAAGGTAATCCGTCCAACTATGTTATATGAGGCAAAGTGTTAGCTTGCCAAACGCCGACATATTAGACAGTTGTTGGTAGGGGAAATGCATATGCTTCGGTGGATGTATGACATTACCAAGAGAGATAGGTTTGGAACAGTGTGGTGAGAGATAGGCTACAAGTGACAAGTGTGGCCGACAAGTTGAGAGAGACTAGATTTAGGTGGTTCGGACATGTACGCAGGCGGCCTTTTAATGCCCCAATGCGTAGTTGTGAAAGGATAACCCTTAGTGAATACAAGAGGAGAAGAGGAAGGCCTTACAAGACCTGGAGGGAAGTGATCAAGAAAGATTTGTCTGAGTTGAATCTTAATGAGATACTGGTTGAAAATAGAAGAGTATGGCGTGAGCGGATAAGGGTAAGGGATTAACCTTTGCAATTCGCCAATACAGTAGAGTGGTTATCTGGAGATGGGTCCCGTGGCGTGCAGATTATGGGGTAGGCTTGGCATACCTGTAGAGTATACAAGCAAGGACTCCTAGAGTAACTAGAAACGAGGTGGGTTGGTCTTTGCAACTTATCGGGTACGCGTAGATCTGGACTCCATCAGGTATACCCTATTTTTACTTATTTATGTATTTAGTATAATTTTTATCTATTTAATAACCTACTGTGCTACTTCTGCCTTTTCCCTCTGTAACTTGCATCATTCTTATCATGTCTCATTTTCATGTAGATCTACCAGAAACAGCCTCTCTATTATGTAAGGGTAAGGTTGCGTACTATCAAATCTCTCCAGACTCTACTTCATTTCGAGACTTCGGACTGAGTGATGATGATGATGTCATTTGAGTGATTGCTTAAGGAGTCGCAATTACAAGAATATTCGTCAGTTTTTGTTACTGGCCTCTTAGAACCTGTAGAATCTAACTCTTTGTAAAGATAATAACCAAACAACATAATCAACAAAATCAAATTAATGGAAATGTATCACACTTAAGATCGATACTTTTCATACTATAAAATTGTGAGGCAAGTGTTAAGTGTGTTGACTAAGAAGAAGAGTATAATAAGCTTTATAAGGATTAAGCCATCCTTCTCCTCTTAAGGTGCTAAGGTCTAGTCCTGCAAACTTCACAAACCAAAAATATCTTTTTTTGGGAGTGAAGGAGGGGTATTTAGTGTGTATATATCCTACATCAACTAGGAGCAAGAGTCTAATAAGCGTTATAATTTGGACAATCCTCCTCCCTTCGAGGTTCCTTCTGGGTGGAGTTATGCGCAGTTTTACCAGCAAGCTAGTGAAATGATTTGCTTTCTCTCGAACTGCTTGTTAGAAACTTATGATGTTAACAGACAATGCCCATACCCGTTGGTCATGTTAAACTTTACGTTTTAAATTTTGATAAGAAAATGGTGAGGATTTAGTAAAATCATTTATTTACTTCCTTGGTATGTCTTTTGAATATGATTTAAAATTACCCTTTGCTGTATTCTTATTTTTTGTTTTGCTTTTAGAAAATATCCTCAACCATAAGATACCTGGGCCCCGATTGCCTCAAGAAATCAGTGCTGAGGCAAAGGATCTGAGTGATAAGTAAGGGAATTGTTATTCCTGTGTCTGATTAGGTTCATAGAGCTGTTCTGAATAATGTGTTATATAAACCATAGACGTTTTTCTTTACCCCATCCTTCTTTTTGATTCATTTAACTATTCGAGATATGTTTTATGTTTTGAATGGATGAAAGTCTTAACACAAATTTTTATCCTGGCTATTAACAGAAGATCCTCATCAAAGACTTGGTGCCAGAGGAGCATCATAGGTGAAATTGGTTTTCTTCTAGTATCTAAAATTAACTTTGTTCAATTTTAGACATGTTTTTCTGTTACTTCACAACAATGCAATAATACAACCATGAAATGCTGTGATCCAGTTCAGGCAGCATTTATTCTTCAAAGATACCAACTGGGATACACTTGCCAGGCAGAAGGTATGAACATTCTCTACTTCCATCCGAGTTTATGAAATACTGCATTTTCAATGTGATGTTTCTTAGGCTCCATTCATTCCCAATCCAGAAAGTGCAGTTGATACAAGTTATTTCACAAGTCGCCACTCGTGGAATACTTCAGATCATGTTTATCCAGCCAGTGAATTTGATGATTCGAGTGCTGCTGACAGCGTAAGTGGGAGCATTAGTTGCCTAAGCAAACCTTTCATAATACATTTTTTTTAATGGAATGCACATAAGCTTGAATTATTGAAAACCAATGATGAAATGTTTACTCTATTTTTTGTTTCAAAGAATTGAAACTGAAAGAAAAGCTCCTAATTGTTGATGAAAAGATCTACGATACTGTTCTTTTTATGATAATTTCGTACATTTTGTCACCTGGATAATGTCGTCAATGAGAAATTCCATGTGTTGATTGATGAGACTCAAGTTTATTTTAGGACAGGCTTTGCGTTAAGAGGGTTTTAAATTATTCATTGCTTGTGCTTTAGAATCTTTTCTGATCAGTTCATCTCGGGTGCGGTAGGATTTTGGACAGCCCTACTTTAAATGATTGAGCAGATTGTAATTATGAAGTGGCACTTTTAGTTTCTTATCTCCATTTTCAACATTTTCTTGACGCGTTAAAAGTATCAGAATTTTGGATGGAGCAAGTATATGATGTGAAAGCAAGTTGTAATTCCTAGTGAAGTTGGTGGTAGTGGTAGATTATCTGAAAATTTTCAAGAGAATTTCAAATTTTTTTATGCCATAATCTTTGTATATGCTAAATAAGTCATCTTCTGAAATGAAGGAGGACACATTAAATATTATATCTGTTCACTGTAAACCTAATTTTTTTTACTTTGTGATCAATGTGCTTGCTAAAAGCAATCTAGCGTTTTAGAGCAGCATAAATAAAAATACTACATAATGTCTACATCTATTTTGCTATTTTCTTTTGTAAAAGAAGAGATTGTATTATAGATATTTATGTCCTGTTTGGTGGAGCCAAATAGTTATTCTATTATTGATGTATTCTTGATGAATAATTATTCCTTTGTTTGGTTAGAAAATAACATACAGAATAACTAATCTCGAGTTTAATTATTCCTGCACTTTGTGGAATAGCTAAAGATACCTCCCCCACAACCTTTATCCCTATTATTATTATTATTATTATTATTATTATTAATGTAGTTAGTGGAGACCTTAATAATAATAATGTAGTTAGGGGAGATTATAATAAAAATTTTGATCTTTTTTTGATTATTTCTTTATCATTCCAAATTTATGTTTTCAAATCAAACATTGGCATATATCATCATTAGAAATCATGAGGAATAAACTAAATTAAGTAATATTCATTCCATTTCATCTTTCATTTATACTATTAGTAAGAATGACTATTTCGTGAACCAAATACCTTGTTAGGGAATGAAATGCAATTTCCAAATCGCGTTTGTTCTTAAATGATTTTGAGAACAAATGCTATAGTATTCAAAAAAACCAACAACAATACTCACTGAGAGTCCCGCTAAAATGCAGAGTTTGGAGGAAGTCCTATAATATGTAGTGTTATCTCTACTTAATAAGGATGTTGTTTTCAATAGACTCGTATGTAATGCAAAATAATGATAGTACAAAATAAAAATAAAAATATAAAATATGTAATATAACACATATAGAACATGGTAAAAATTAACAATAAAAGATAAAATAAGTAAATAAATACATAAACTAGAAAAAGACAAGTGTAAGAATAAATTAAACTAGCCATTATAAGAAAGTAATTAGACTAAGTAAAACACTGCTTAGGCTAAATAACTATCAGTAGTCAAAACTACCACTACTATCTCAATACTAAAGAATTAGCCCTTACTTTAATATCAGTAGTCAAAGCCACCAGTACTATCTTAATGCCTAACACAATCTAAAGAAGAAAAGTTTTACAAGTCCTTAAATGACTCCAAAATAACTCAAGAAAGGAAACAAGGATTATTAATAAATTCCAAAATGAATAAAATCACAAGTATTCGCAAGTAAATCAAAATTTTGTTAGTCCAAAATCTTACCCACTATATAATCCTAAAATCTAGTATTGGACAGTTAAAACAAAACAATAAAATATTAAAAATTATATAAAAAAAGCACTGAACCAACAGGGATGATAAACCAAGACTAGGTGGAAAAATTTATGAAGAAAGCAAGTGCAAGGGACCAAAAACAACATCAATACACTATCCACTCAATAACTTTAAATCCAATTAAAACTAAGCCACAAGATAAGCTAGGGAATTTTATGTCAATCTCGAATGAAAATTCTAATAACAAGAAGAACTAATAAACACAAACAATGCCAAGGAGAAATAAAACAAGCTGGAACAAAGTAGTGCTGACATAGTACTAGAGTTTGATGACAATCACACAGACCAAAAACCTAACATCCACACAAAAGATAAATTAATAATTTGTGACAAACGAAATGATGAACTCGGAAATACCAGAGAGATGGAGCAACAGTATGAGCAAGAGCAAAGTTGTGGTAAGAAGCACTTCTGGTACTTGCAAAAAAGATTGAAACTTGCGAAACCTAAAATCAAGTAAAAAGATGAAGATAAGGTAAGTAAATTGAAGAGAGAGAATTAAAACTCTTCACTTCCACACTCTAACGACTCTTTCTTTCTCCTCTTCTTAAACAACTCAAACCTAAAATCTCACTTCAATGAAAAACCCTAATAGACGAAGAAGATTTAATCAAATGCAGGACCTTTTTAGATCGGTTCACTAGTCATTAGTTTTCAAGTCGTCATCTAACAATGATGGTGGATTTAGGGGTCATGAATTAGCCTTAGAAACCACGAAAAGAAAACTTGAATAGAGTTTAGTTTTTTGCATTGTACCAAAACCTATAACTCAACAATGTAGACAACAAATAAATCTACCCACTGATCCAGGAATAAAAGCCAAAGAAAAAAAAATCAAATTGATGTTACTAAAGAAATATGCAAATGTTATCAAATAATTTTTTAGGGGAAAAACCGAAAATTATAGAAAGAGGAACCACTTAAATAGCTAAGCTATAGAAAGAGAGACGCAGTGGTAGGCTACGCAAAAGTGGATAGAGAAACACATTGGCAGAGAGCATGAAGTGTTGGGTATAGTACCATAAAAAGAAAAATAACAGAGAAGATTAGAGGACTTAACAGATGACATGAACATTTATTCAATAACTTACTGCACTAAACAAAAGCAAATCCACCCACATATATAGTCTTACAACTACCAAAAAATTAAGAGAATTTTAAGCAATTAATAAAATCCATCATACCTACTAACATTATCCCAGTAACAACAGTGGACATTTATTTGACTAATTCAAACCAAAAAAAATAGGAAGACATTAACAATAAACATATTAGACTTTGAATCATGCTTCAACATCCTCCCTTGATTCAAAGTCTCTAACTCCAAGTAAATCTCTAAAGTAGCAGAATTTCTCTTTTGATAAAGGCTTTGTCAAAATATTAGTTGGTTGCTTATGTGTGCTGCAATACTTCAAAGTTATTTCCTCCTTTGCAACCAAATATCGAATAAAATGGAAACAAATATTAATATGCTTCGTTCTACTGTGAAATGCTGGATTTTTTGTCATTGAGATAGTGGCCTTATTATCATAAAATATTTCCATAGCTACTTTTTGTTCTTGTTGCAATTCAGCTAGCATTCTTCTCAACCAAATGGTCTGACAAGCTGCTGAAGTGGCTAAGACATACTTTGCCTCAAAAGATGACAAAGCTATTGTGACTTTTTTTTTAGCTCCAAGTGATTGCTTCTGATCCAAGAGTAAAAACACTTGCTAAAATGTTTCGTCTATCATCCAACAAACTTGCCCAATAGATGTCTGTGAACCCATATAATTTGAAATTGGAAGATTTTGAATACCCTATGCCATAATTCATAATTCCAACAACGTACCGCAAGACCCGCTTTGCTACTCCAAAATGAACCGTTGATGGATGTTGCACAAACCTAGAAATCACACCAACTGAAAATGTTTTATCGAGTCGAATATGGGTTAAATAAATTAAGCCTCCAACTAAGCTTCTAAATTTTTTAGCATCGATCATCTCGACTCCATCTTTTTGCTGAAATTTTTCATTCATATTCATTGATGTTGTTGTTGACTTGCAATTTAACATGCCAAAATTTTCAAGTAGATCCTTGACATATTTTCTTTGAATAACAAAGATCCCATATGTTGTTTATTGGATTTCAAGGCCAAGAAAGTAGTGCAGAAAGCCCATATCTGACATTTTAAACTTATTCTTCATATGAAACTTAAATTCAACCACAAGAGAATTAGAAGAACTTGTATAAATGATATCATCAACATAGAGACAAATAATGAAGAAATCATTTATACCTTCTTTCTTCACATATATGGTGGGTTCATTCTCACTTCTCATGAAGCCATTTTGCTAAAAATACCTATCAATTTTATTGTACCATGCACGGAGAACCTGATTTAATCCATATAACACCTTCTTCAACCTATAAACTTTTGCTTCTTTTCCCTTTACCAAAAAACCTTCTGGTTGAGCTACATAGACTTCTTTTAGCAAATCACCATTCAAAACAGCTTATTTAACATCAAATTGATACACCGACCACTGCACACGTGTAGCCAATGCTAGAACAAGCCTCACTATTTCAAAACAAGCTACAGGAGAGAACGTTTCTTCAAAATCAACACCATGTTGCTATGCATAGCCCTTTGCCACAAGCCGTGCTTTGTACTTTTATATGCTTCCATCAGCATCAAACTTTATCTTGAATACCTACTTCAAACTAATTGCATTTTTGCCTTTGGGTAAGTTCACTAACTCCCATGTTCTATTCTTTTCAATTGCTATCAATTCTTCCCCATTGCTCTTTTCCATTCTTCCTTTCCATCTACTTCTTAATAGGTTATAGGATCTGAAACAGTAAGAGCATTTTGACATGATGTACATATGTTAGCCAATGATCAAAAATTTCTAGAAGGTGTATCATATGAAGATGTTGAAACAAAATTTGGTGATGAAATTGGTTACACGATAGCTGGTAAGCTTGTTCGAATTTCATATGAAGAGGCTCCGTCTATCATAGGAACCTGGATCTGTATCTTTTCTTAAGTTCCACGCCAGTCTGAGTTAGCATGTTCATTAAATACTACATCCCTAGTTATTAAAAACTTGCCACTAAGAGGATTATGTAATCTATATGCTTTAGAATGAGTACAATAGCCAACAAAAATACATTTTTATGATTTTTCATCAAGTTTTTGACGAACTTGAGAATTTATCAAAGCATAACCAATACACTCAAAGACTCTTAAGTGACTTACAGATGGTTTCTTGCCATATCAAGCTTCCAATGGAGTTTGATTCAAGACAACTTTTTTTGGAGAGAAATTCAACAGATAAACTGATGTTGCTATAGCTTCAGCCCAAAAATGATTTGGCAACCCCTTCACTTTCAACATACTTGTTGCTATCTCCACAACAGTTCAATTATTTCGCTCAATGACACCGTTATGTTCTGGTGTGTGAGGATTTGTCAATTCCCTGTGAATGTCATTTTCTTCACAAAAAAGATTAAATTCTTTAGACAAGAATTCTCCACTTCCATCTGTGTGAAGAGCTTTAATGGAAACTCCTCTTTCCTTCTCCTCCTTATCTTTAAAGTGCCTAAACTTCTCAAAGATTTGTAACTTGTTCTTCAAAAAATAAACCTTTCTTATGCTACTATAATCATCAATAAAAAGTAAGAAATAATAATTTCCACCAAGAGTCTGAGTTTGCATACATCCACATAAATCAACATGAACTAATTCAAGACACTTTAAAACTCTCCAAGCCTTTTCAACAGGAAATGACTTTCTAGTTTGTTTTCGACAAACACACGCTTCACATAAATCAATAGAACCTATTTTTGGCAGTTCATCAACCATACCTTTATCATTTAATAGTTTCATGCCTTTGATGCTTAGATGCCCATAGCACAATTGTCATATCTTTGTGTTTACTTTCTCACCAACAGTAAGAACAAAGTTCCCCACATTTGAAGCATCCAAGGGAAACATTTTGTTATAAGTCATCTTGATATTAACCATCTCCTAGCCTGACTTCTTATCTTTGATAACATAGGCATCATCATCAAACAATATAGAATATCCACTGGCCATTAGTTGTCGAACACTTAACAAATTATATACCAAAATTGGTACAAAGTGAATGTTATGTAAGAACTTAAGTTTACCATGGCTAGTGTTACAAAGGTTTTCCTTCAAGCATGAACTAGTCCTACAAGATGCACTAACCTTTTGCACAACAATCTCACTTAGCTCTGTTAAAGCAAGATTCAGTCTTGTCTCGTCATCATCGACCAACCTACTCATTCTTAAATGCCTCACAACCTTCGTAGTGTTTCTCTCTCACACCCTTCTACTACATAACTAAATAAATATGGCAACAAAAAAACACGAGAAAGAGATATAGCTAAATGTCTCCCGCACTCATCTTCCTTTTATTGAGAAGAGCAAGGCTCAGATGAGCTATTTATAGGCACCTCTAGATGACCAAGTTAGAATCCTAATGGAACTCTACTAGCTAAAATCACAATCTTATCCTTATTAGATTACATTATACTAACCAATAGATGACATTCTCATTCAATCAGGACTCTATCTAATAGGATTAAACTACATCACAATAATAAGATAAGGGGTCGTTTGGTTCCACTTCTGTTTTTCTGTTGTTGTTTTTGGTTTCTGTTTCCTGTTTTTGGTTTTTATTTTTTCCATAAAAAAACGAAAACCTGTTTGGTAGAGATTTGTAATATAAAAACTGAA